>JAUUEB010488575.1:0-10797 GCA_032362205.1 Clione limacina | reverse complement strand
ATGAGTTTTTGTGGAGCAGTTGGTAAACTCATGATGGACACTGGTTTAAGTTCGATTCTTAAACATGCATTTGGTGGTGTGGAGAAAATGCTATCCGGGAATAATTACCTTCAGACAGTAAGAGTCTTTCGATTGCTCACTGAGGAATTGCTGAATAAACATGCGAGTTACTTTGATGACTTAGAACACTTTCTAGAAGACATATCCACCAGTAGCGAAACTTATAAACTATGAATTGACTGTTTTATTTGCCAAACACTAATACTGATGACATTAACCCGGGCTGAGCAAGAATCTGACTGGCCATTGCATCTACTGTTGCCATACTTTTTCAGCTGCTCATGTGAACTATGCCAGATATGGGCTTTATTATGCAACTTGTATTGAAGCACTTACATCTGAGGTCAGTACCTACTTTTTGCAAGGTCAGCATACTACATAAAGCCGGTGCAGCAAACTCAACATAGTCTGACATATTTATAGAGAGTACGTTCATGTGATACGGACACAGCCAAGGAGGCCTCACATGAATAACCCTCAATGAGAACGCGACACAGCGGTCGGCTCTGATTCTCCACTCTTGAAGTCAACTCATTGGTTGCATTCATGAAATGAGAACTGGTGACACCAGGCAATTCTCCCTTGACAAGGAAGAACTACATCGAAGAATTCAAACTGATACTTCTGATAGAATTAAAATGCGCAAAAGGCTTGCAGTGTATTGACCCCTTTATTCCACAGGTCATCCGCAAAGTCTCTTTAACATTGTGTCAAGGAAAGTTTCTAATTCTTCTGTGAACGTAAATTACGCTGTACATATTGGTCAACCCTACATGCAAGAATTCACAAATAAACTACTTGAAGGATCCCGACCCGATCCGTAGTTCAGTCGTCACATCAAGGAAACAAAGCCAACCCGGGCGATCAAAACTCCTTTGGCACAAATGTGATATTCAACGGGACTTTAGGGATCATGTTGTCGTCTACATTTGATTTAAAAAGTATTTTTACGCACTAGCTATCTCCGATTCCTACTTCTTTATTTCTTAATGATGGCAACATGCGACCACCAAAAGCAAAATCAAAGTTGAAGACAACTCTAGACAATATATACGAAACCTGCCACCTCCTGAAGTTTTCATGCTTGATGGTGGTGCACTACTGTGGGCTGCAAATTGGCCTGTTTCTGGGTTGGTTAAGGACTTGGTTCAAACAATGCCAATTATGTGCAGTATAAGCCTAACTAAATTGATGTTTATCTCGTCTATGATCACTACTAGCCCAAAGGATTGCACACGAGGTGAAAAATCAACTGGTATCAACTGGTATCGGAAATGAGCACCATCATCTTACAGAGCAATCAACACTACCTTCTAAACAAGTATCACTCTGCATCACTGAGAACAAAGTTGAGCTGATTGACTTATTAACAAATAATATTCTTGTTCATTTCCAAAATGTGAATTCACAGCATCGGTTGGTCATCACGGATTCAGACAAGGTACCTGTTGAAGTACACCATGGACTTAGAATCAACAGAGTCAATTTGGTAGTGACCCATGAGGAGGCTGATATGTTACTTATAAATTCCTTGGACAATTCCTTTATCAAAGAATGGTTCGAGTATTCATGTGGTATGTGATGACACTGATGTTTTTGCCTTACTTGTACGTTTTTATGAAGCGTATAAACTAACCAGTGAGATTTTCATGATCCGAACACAATACAACACTAGAGCATCAACAAGCATTGGGGCTACAGTTCCGAAACACAAAGATATTTCACCACACATTTTGTCTATACATGCTCTTACTGGCTGTGACACTGAGTACTATCCATGGTATAGGAAAGGGAAAGCCATTAATAGCTTTAACAAAGGAAGTGTGCCACCAAATTTAGGAAATATTAATGCTGACATTCACAGCTTAACCCACAAAGCTACTCGTTTCATTGATCATTGCTATGGCATCGACATTCAGGGTTCTATGTCTGATGTACAGTTCAACATATGGAAAACCAAAACTGGACAGAGTAAATCAGATTACTAAATCTGCCTCCTACCTCAGACGCTTTTGGTTTACATGTGCGACGTGCACATCTGTAAGCATGTGTGTGGAAATCAGCACTTAATTCAAACCCTCCTAGTTTGAAAATAGATAATGAAAACCAAATGATTGTCCAAGTCTTACTGCCTATAAGCACAAAACCAACACCAGACGAATTAATGAGTTTGCTTTGCTGTTCATGTATATAGTTCAAACATACCAAGTGCATCTCGGAAATGCACTTGCAACAAATCTGGAATGAAATGCAGTATTTTCTGCAAATGTTGTATGCGGTGCTCCTAATGTGACCTGCTGTAATACTCTCCAAGACTTTTCAAATGGTACAACAGAAGAAAATGACAATGATGAAGATGAAGATGCTGGTGATTAATACTAAACTTTGATATATTATGTAATGTAAGCACCGCCATTAATGTTATTTGGTGCGAAAATACCATGACTCATTCCGCTCTTGTCTTTTACTAAGCATGTTATGTGTAAACTGACCTTTCAAACATAACACAACGTAAAATCAATTCAATTGGTATTCTTGATGTATGATGAAATTCCTTTTTAGTAATACGTGTGTGCTTATAACACTGTTTTTCCTGTTCATTGGTGAAAATCAAACTTACGTCTTTAAACTTAGAAAATAACAATGAAAAAGTTAGCTTTTTAAAATTGTGAATCAAAATGGAAGAGAGAGAGAAAGATCACAAAGGTTTGTGAAAACAAGAGTTACTAATTTATCAACAGTTCTATAGAGTAGCAAGGCTTGTGTAGAAGCCGGTGTTTTGGGGAATATAAAGAGATGCAATTAAAGTCCCATGGAAATAAAAGACCAGCAAAGTTGAGAAATTTGTCTCTGTTCTCCACAACACAGGGACAAAAACAGGGACAACCACTGTTTAACAAAGCGGGGTTCATTAGAGCTCTTCTTTGTTATGCAAATAACATGTTTCCACTGAGAGTTGTTGAGTAGGTTAATTTCCAAACGTGAGGCCACGGGTCCCCCACAAAAAACCCATCAATGGTAACATGTACAACTAAAAGCATAGCACGATAAACTATAACATCAGAATTCTGTTTCCTAATTATTCCTCATTTAAGTATTAATGACTACTTGATATTTCCATTGAGAACATCATGTATCCGACAAAATATTTGATACATCAAAATAGATTGATAATTTATATTAAACACCATTAACTCATGTTTTTATAATGAATCAATTGTCTTTCACTTGATTTATTATTGCCTTTTGATTGTTTTATCAATGTCGTTTTGGAAATAATTGATACTGGTATAAATTTTTATTTGTTTGGTGTCATTTGAATCAAATGGTAGTAAAAATAAAAAAACATTCGTTTTTGCCTCTAGACTCATATTCATGTTCCCTATAAAACCGGGGATGATCCCCCCTACCGGATCTCAAAACTGCTTAAAATGCATCATATAGCTTATATATTTAAAAAAAATAGTTATTCTAATGTTTTTTCAAGATTATGGTCTTGTTGTTAAAATCTGTTATGAGCGTTCATTGCATAAGGTATGCTGAAACATGATGTGAAGCTTAGTCATAATATAACGAGCTGTTCTTGTCATCAAAAACTGATCACAACTCAAATGTTTAAATTTCATTAAGACCGCTCTATGTAATCTTTCACATTTTCACTGTGACCTATTTACATTTTTCTTCTCTTTTATGGCCACCCAAAATCTTCAATCCCCTTTGACCCGCTTTTTGTTGCAGTGTGCCTTGAATTGAATTTGTCGTGCTTTTATCCTGTTAGATGTGATGCCTTTTTGTTGCGGCTATTCCTCTTGTCTGTTTTTGCGTATAAAAAGAGCCGAGATGTTGCATAAAATAAATTATCAAAATCATACCAGCCTCTTTGTGTATAGCACGGACAACAATATTCAAGTCTTTTCAGCAATACACTGAATAAACTGTTTTTCTTTGCAAGAGCGTATATTTGGGGTATGAGCTTTTGACGGTTTGATACTGCTAATACATCATCTGTTTAATTGTGTGTGTGATTATTTGTTTCACTCGCCTGTAATCGACCTTTCTTTTTAGTCAAATTCATATTCCCCTGATAAGGACATAAACACAAAGGTAGTGTATAAAGTCTGAGGGCTTACAGTTAATTACAGTTTGGTCTTTTCCGATAAAAAGCGTGTTTACAATTGGATAGATACTTAAAAGTAACGGTAAAGCGAAGCAGTCAATAACAAATATCTTTATGATTGGTGTAGTAAATCAAATTAGCTTTCTCATCACCTTATTCATAAAACTAGCTTACTGCCACCAGAAAATTGACGCCTGTATTTATCTCCCATTTGCCGTCGTTTTTATGATTTTTCTCGTTAATACTTGGCTTCTTTCACAGACGGAATTGTGAAATAAAGAGCTTTCAGCACGTGCCGTTATTATGGGGTGATAACGAGAAAAAATCTTTTTTTATCCTGGGCTTGGATCTTCGTTTATTCTAGGTGCTTTAAAAGGTTTCTTCTGACCAAAGTATTATTATTATTATTTTCATTGTTCAGTTTGCTGCCCCCGGAAAGACTCTTGTTTGTTTACAATATAATGAAACTATTGGATTTTTTCATAAATACGGGAGACAAATAATATTTAAATTCCAATTTGTTTAAAGACATTAAATGTTCCAAGCGAAAAAGGTCAAATATTATTTGAAACTGGGTCAATACTATTGTTTACAAGTTGTAAAATAAGTTCAGTGATGAATGATAGTAATTTTTAGCAAAAAAAAGAATGAAGAGGCAGACATAAAAATCATGTTAATACACACAATATACATCTATCTGAGAGAACAATAAGCGGTCTGAAAGTAAGTGAAGAAATGAATACAACGCATTACAAATACAATCAGAAGAGGCTACGAATCAAATAATACTTTATTGTAAAAACATCGACAACCACGTAGCAGGAAGGCCAGATCGAGGAATCAATCTTCGAGGACGTGATAGGAGTAAACAATTCAGAACTTCACAGAATGATGATGAACGCGTTACGACATTGGCGTTTCTATCAAATATCTATTCATTCCATCATCATAGCATGCAACTTTTGCTCAACTGGTTTTTGGTGTTTTGTAGGAAATTTATGTTTACATTATTTCTAGGTAAGCCGAACAAAACACAATATAAATAGCTGAACACCTTTGTCAGTGTCTTCTTGGTCTTATTTTAGTCTGTTAATCTTGCATTGAGATGTCTTGGCATTCTGATTTTTGGAATTTGATGGAATACATTTATTATCTAGGGTTTGTAAGTTTCATATTCTTTTTTTTCTTCAGTTATTTTAAATTATAATATAAACTATCTATTAATAAATACCCATTATTTCCTTACTAAAAAATTGCAATGGACATGTTTTATATAAAATTTACAACTAAATACGTTACTCTAATGAATCTTACAATCATCAATATAGTGAAAACTGAGTTTCTGTATCTCAAGCTTTTCAACAATGTTAGTCTTACTCAAAACTCATTTCGTTTAGTTTTCTAATCAAACCGAATTCATTTGTTTATAAACTTCAATTTGAGATAAAAAAGAGGCTTTTTGAAAATGATAGAATATCAGGGTAAAAAGCTTAACTGCTTTAAAATATAGCCAGATTAAATTATGTCCTTAACGTTTTGATTTTTTTGTTAAATCGTATATAAAAATGACTTGTCAAAGTAGCTTGGAATCAACAAGTGTGAATTTAATATCTGACGCTGATACATTGATTGTCATAACTAGACTGAAACTTCATCTTAATTTTGTCGTGAGTTGGATTGACAAAGATTCATCAATATAGTTTATATAATTCTGCAAATATGTTAAATACCGCAGATAATTTACAGAATGTTTGCACAGCTTCACTAGACCAAATGAATTGCAATGGCATAGCCATTTATATAGAAAAGATAAAAAAGCGAGACTAGAAGCAATTAAAAGAAGATTCTATCAGTTGGCATAGGAAAAGACTTCACTTGAAAGAAACAGTTCAATGTTTTTAAAAAAAAGTTTCGCGAATGTCAATGAGATCCTAACGCAGATTTGAATGAGGTCAGCTGACTTGGAGATTTAACAGACTTTCCCACTGTTGTGTATAACAAAATACTATAAATCAAGTTTGTGAAATATACCATTTGTCATCATTCCCCCATTTTAGAGAATAATATAACCACACTTCGATGATACGAAAATTCCCAAAGCTTTCAGATTCTGACTGATTGATATCGAAACATATTTGTTGGCTTGTCCGAATGAGTTATTAACCACGGTTGAAGGATTCGACTTTAATGTAAGAAAATCACTTTTGCCACATGCATAATTCACTTTATTTAATAAATATTTCTGGTAAACGTGTGCATTCTTTCGACATGGTTTATTTGGATACTTCATACTATAGTATTTTTTTTTAAATTTGGAGTTGACTGGCTTTGTGTTTCTGTGTATATGCATCGGGTTACATCAATAGTTGTAACTCAATCACGGTACATTTGTTGCAAGTTGTTTGTTGATATATCGGACATATTGATAAGCATTTCACGATGTTCTTTTGTATTGCTTTTAGTCAGTCATGCTATTGTTGGTTTTGTTTACGACTTTATAGTTGGTGCTCACAATATCAAACATGCATGCACTTCATTGAATAACAAAGTGAAAGCACAAAGTCTGTATTCTTTTTAGCTTGCAAGCTAATAGCTTACCCGCATATTATTCAATAAATCTTTTCTAATATATTTGTTTTGTTAAAGAAAGTTTTATGTCGTAGTTAAATATTCTTCAACTATTAAAGTGTCATACCTTTTCAGACAACAAGCTTACCGAGAGCTCTCACAAATCTCAGATAGATCCAATTGCTGTTATTTTCTACAGTGAGGCAGTGAAAGACAATCAGGACACAGCATTCAATATTGACACTTTCAGTTTTAAAGATGAGCATGCCCTTAGGTTGTCGGTTCATCTTCTTGTTATGCCTTATGTCAAAAGATGTTATTTATATCGTGTTTTTACAAACTTGTAGATAGGGTTCCATGCCACTTGTAGTTTTCTTTTCATATTTTATTCAAATACACATATAAATACCAGTTAAAGAATTTTACAAATTGAGAATGTGAATCTTCTACAGCAAAATAATAGTTCGAAGGGGTTGTTTGAGTTGTGTTTACAATTACTACTTAAATGTGTGTTGTATTGCCTTTTGATATAATTTAGCAAGTTGTTAGTTCTTAAGGATGGTCTCACAAAGAAACATTACGGGAACCACCCAATTTGTTTGTGTTTCGATCTTTTGGTAGAACGTTCCTTGTTCAAATGATATCGAAGTATGGTCAGTAGCTCTAACAGCTACATCAAATAACATTAGCCCTTATACTAACTCTTTAATAACTTTAATCCAACACACGCTACACATGTAAGGACACAACCAAGGATTTTAACTTGATCAACCTATTATGTTTACTATGTATACACCTTTCACAACACCCATGTCAAAGCTAGAACCAGCAATCCACAAGGCTGATAAAACAATAGTCCATGGGATTATTGGCCACATAGGGGGTAGGGTGGAAAAAAAAGTCTAGAGTTTTTTTGACGATTTCTTTGGGTTCAATTTTTCTCTTTTTTGAAAGTTTAAAAAGGAATGATAAGCAACCTATTTTAAAATAAGAATAAAATATGATGTTTGCCTTTAAATTTAAGAAGCGGGGAAGTAAGAAAAACTATTCTTCATTCATTATGCATGAAACCATACAAGACCACAACACCCACATCTGCTTTGGTGGGTGATTCCTGTGCATTTTCGGTTTGCGTATGACAGATATTTGATGACAGGTACCAACATCAAACTACAAGAGCTGACAAACCAACAGACGTAACATAATTAGTGCTCACATTACCATGAACAGAGAGCCTCCACAAGAAGTAATTAGTAAATATAGTGTATCAGAAAGCTATTGAAGATATCATACAAAGAACATTACACAAATGAGTACTTATTTAGTTGTGTCGTCAATTTGATAGGCCAACATGAATATCTCCTTGTTATGGTCAAGCCTCGCAATATGAGGCTGTACTGCAACGTCACATGTCATTACAGCATTTTTAAAACGATTATTGACTCGGAAGACAGCGCAAGATTTGGTCTGACCACACTAAGAAATGAACAGGATTGTTAACCAGCGTGATAGAAGACCTCAGCTTCAGTGGCCTTCAAGTCCCCCCGACTACCATAAAGGAACGGTGTTTTTCAATTTGGGTGAAATACGACTAATGCATCAACTTGTCAGTTTAACCGTCATATTTTATTTAACTGTATCTATAAAAGGATAATTGCTGTGAATATGAAACATGAGTCTATTATTAAAGTGTTTTCGATCCTCATGTCTGCTATAATTCAAAACAAGGCAAATGTTTTTTTTTAGAATTGATTTTGTATTAGCAACTGTTTGACACTTTACTTTTTTACTTTTTCTTTCAGTAAATCGCTTCGTTTAAATGAAGGCCACTATTCGACTGCACAAAGAACTCTAATATTCGGACTGCTAAACTGAAATTCATTTGACATTATCATTTGTTTTTCAAAGAGAAGAATTACACATGGGTGTTTTATCGTCCTTCGTGAATAGGACTTGGTGCTAGATCCTGCCAACCCCCAGGGATCAGAGAATTCAACGTCATACATGTTATCTATATATATGAGGAAAGCACAATTAACTCACAACAGTTAGTTTTCTTTCCCCTGTCCAAACTTACATGGCTAACAGTTGGGAACGAAACTAGAATATCAGGTCACCGTGCAATGTCAGTCTTAACCACTCAACCATCGCCAACAATAGCCTTCATTGTGAATAAATATATATACAGATAATTGCGTTTCTATAAGAATGTTTTCGAAAATGAATGATCGCTTTGCTTGTGTGAAACAACATATAATTGTGAGTTTTCTGGACTCCAAAGCTTTAGTGTTATAATTCCATAAAATTGATCCAATATCAACAGCTAGATGACGTGGCAAAAATACTTTTCTTTTCTTTTCATTCTCAGATTTTTTTTCATCGCGCTACATGTGCATGGATTAAAGTATCAAGATGAATTGGAACTTCGTTCGCATCACAATCTCAAGATATAGCACTGATCTTTGAAAGCTGCAGCAAAAAAACTTTGAGCCAACCACTTAATGTGTTCCAGTATCCGATTTGGCACACAACCTGAAAGTTCTGGAAGTGAGCATATCTTCTAAGTTTGACGTAGAGTATTTTGTATGGGATTGTTAAACAGAATGGAAAGAAAATAATTGTGTGTGGATCATGAATTACTAAACACATCAAATATGTTTATAGGAATCAGTGAGAGTAGAGGTGTTTGCACTTATCTCCATATCAAAATTATTATAGAAATCTGATCTTGTTTTGCATGTTTTTTTAATATCAAAGTAGACGTTCGATTTAGTTAAGTACAAGTTTTGTTTTTGGAGTGTTTTATGTGAAATTTGAATTTGTTAAGCATACAGTTTGGGCTAAAGGTGCTATTCTTATATCTCCTAAGGTTTTGCTGTACATGAAAAAATACAGCAAAACATTGAATTCGCTGTTTTTTAATTGATTTCTAAAAAACTTGTTCCTTTATTTAATATTTTACCTTTAATCCATCTTCTGTTCTTGAATTGATTTCTAAAAGAGTGGTTTCTTTATTTAATGTTTCATCTTTTAAGCCGGTTTTTCTATTTAATCTTAAACGTATTCATTTATATGAAGAACCTACTAAATCTTTTTCTTTGTCGTCTTTTTCTTCGATATTTAAAAAAAACAGACTACAAAATAAATGAATCTCAATTAGCATAAGCAACACCACGATGACTAAATTTTCACTTTTATGGCATACTAGCGGGTTTACCCGGCGTTGCCCAAATTAAAAAAATCTCAAATCAATTGTTGCCCTTACATCGCTAAAAGCAGTCTACAAAATGTTGTGTGGCTTAGTACCCGATCTTACCCGGAAAGGATACAGAAAGAAAGAAACATGAATTTGGCTGAAAAAAAAGAAAACACTGATTTTTTTACTACCATGTATACCTCTCTCACTCTCCCCCACTATGCATAAATATGCCCCCAACCCACTTTCAAAATCATAGTTTTTGACAAACCTGTATATCAAACCTTTGAATGTTGTTTACATTTCAGACGGAAAGACAACTTTGCGAACTTTGCGTTCACTGAATCCGCATTTATGGATTTCCGGATATGGTTCATGTTTTGTCATGATTAATGGAAGGTGATTTACAGAGAAAACAACGTAAAACTAAAACACTAATAACTTTTCGTACTATCGACCAATTCTTACCAAAAGCTTAACTACTTATTTGCACATATTTATCAACATTTTGCAAAAGTTTCAAGTCAATTGAGTTAAAACTGTGGCTGAAATCCTATTAAAAAAAATACACGAATTTCCTTAATGGTGCGTATTTTACAGAGGAAATATAGTGAAAACTAGAAAAACTAAAAACCTAATAACTTTTTTTTCAAGTGGACTAATTTTAATCAAAAGCTTAACCACACATTTAGTAACACCTACCAACATTTTGCGAAAGTTTCAGCTCGATTGAGTCAAAACTGGGGCTGTATTCCATTGCATACAAATACACAAATAAACAGAGTTGTAGCCGAGTAACGAAAAGCGTTACTCGAAACTTCGAGTAAAGTAACGGAAAAAGTGTTACTCGAGTAAC
>JAUUEB010488564.1:0-10797 GCA_032362205.1 Clione limacina | reverse complement strand
TCTCTCTCTCTCTCTCCTCTCTCTCAAGAGAGTCAAGTTTTTCATGTGTTTTTTTTAGTATATACATGCTCGTTTCTAATACATAGTATATAAACAAGCTTTGGGCAGCTAAGAATTACCTTTATATCACTTCTTTCTATATTGTGTGTCTATCCTTGCCCAATAGCCACTTATAATCGATT
Organism: Clione limacina; assembly: GCA_032362205.1. NCBI lineage: Eukaryota > Metazoa > Mollusca > Gastropoda > Pteropoda > Clionidae > Clione > Clione limacina. The sequence goes on along the minus strand of JAUUEB010488564.1, from coordinate 10,615 downwards.
GTTTAAAGTATACTCGTAATTGCATTAGTCTATTTCTTTTATGTTTTTCTTTTTCAGGGGTAGATATCAATCTCTATTTCTATCTCAATCTCTGGTTAGGGAATTATTAACACACGCTTCATCAGAGATACATTTGAAAAAACGACAAAATAATAATTTGTTTTGTGTTTACAATGTCATAGGCGAGTAAATAAGTAACATAATTAATATTAACAACATAGATAATATGTTTGTAAGTGTACTTATATAAATAAGTACATATTATATCCTTCTCGTCTTATATTTATTTAAAGGAAATGTTATCAATCGATTGCACGTATATACATGCATTGCACATAAGAACAATAGCTGCCAACTGCCTCTAAAACATAGTTCAGTGTCTCACAAGCAAAACCATTCAAAGCAGTTCCCCAAAGACGAAAAACTACCAAGCTAAAAATTAGGAACATTGCCCGTTAGAGAACAACTGTCAAAAGTAAGACGAGTCATATTACGAAACTGTGCTTGAAAAAATACCAACAAGTTTGTTTGAAACACGACCATTTAAAAATAACATATTAATTATGTACTTGGTACAGCAAACCAACTAACAGGACCTATTCTAAATTTCCCTTCTCTGTCCCCAAAACGATACAATTACTCTGTTGTTTCTTGGTTTTTGCACCACCGCATACATCGAGCATGTAGCTCGTGGAATCATTTCTATGAAAGTTTAGTAAAGGCAAAGACGATTCTAGAACAAAATCGATACCCATCTTCATTCTATGAACCAATTATTAAAATAATCAGATAATCAACCCTGAATCAATAAAGACAAAGGATAAGGCCCAAATAGATTAAATCAAAAACAATTTCAAAATATTCATACAGTACAGAGGTAAGGGGACTGAACACTATGCCCAGGCTTTACACAAAATTAAAAAAAAAATGCACAGTTGTTATGACTCTTTGGAAAACTAAAACAGTTCTACTTTCTCTTAAACCTCCTGTTGGCAACGTACTGAGAAATAGTGTCGTGTACCAAATCAAATGTCCGCTCTGTCATTCCAAAGACCCGTATCTCAGATCACAAAAGCAAGGGACCAGTGAAGATGACACCTTTGTCGAAAATAGTATCGTATGTTTCAACATTGTTGACACATGAATGACTTAATCTTTTTAAAAGAACACAAAATTGAAGAACATTTTGATGATCTCTGGAAATGTATACACACGAATCTAAACACAGCCACGAGAGATAATATCCAAACTAAAATGACTGCTAGCAAAAATCATCAACCATGAATAACCACTTAAGCAAACTAACTGCGCAGAAAATAACATAGACTCAAACATATTTTTGGCTCAAAAATATGGCACAGAAAAACTTTGGAAACAAATATAAAAGTAATAAAATCATTTGTCAAAAATAATTCAGAAAGGCATTTTCAAACTATTAAACTCAATAATATCAGAAGATGAACACAATAATAACTAGAAATATTAGGACTCAAATTGGGTACAAACTCGACACTATGTAAAAAAATAATATCAACACGAATTGGCTGATTCTCCGTAGAAAAGAGCACCATGAAGAACTATCATAGATAGGAACAAGAATAGATGATAAAACGCAACTCATTTAATATGCAGGGACGAAAAAGGCAACCACAACGGGTGAATTTCATAATCTTCAAGAGCGACGGAAGGTGCTCACGTATTGAAAATTTCCGTTCGCTGACAACGTGCTTTACGTTTTACGTAACTCGACTGCAAATTGGAACATGTAGTAATATACTTTAAATTCCCTTACTCAGTCAATTGATAACAGATATTGCTGGAATTAAATAGTCTTCTTCGTGTTGATTAACAATATCGTAGACTATTTTACGGCAATGATTCGTATATTATTTGAGTTTTCGTGTTCAGACACACACAAACAGACCTGTCACTTATGTAATACTCAGTGTCCAGAGTTTTCTTTTGACCTCTTTCAAAAGTAATAAAACAGGGAAACATAGACATAGTTGACTTACGAAATGGAAACATGATAAATACAAGATACACTGGGTAAAGCCAATACTTTAAATGAACACTTTTCATCACCCAGCTTCTAAAATTAATTATAACTTACAAGATCAAAATAAACTTCCTGAAATAAAAAATAACCATCTATCTAGACAAGGTATCATACAATAATTTAAAGTATTAAAAATAAGTGCTAATGAACTAGCTGGTGTTTTAAACTTTTGTTTGACGCATCGCTTACGCAGGGCCAGATCCCAGATGACTGGAAACATGCTTGTATTGTTTACCTTTCCAAAAAAGAATTTAAATCTAAACCAAAAAACTAGTGCCCTGTTTCTTTGACCTCAGTTAGTTGTAAATTCTAGAGCATATAATAAGTAGCAACATCATAAATCATTTTGATGATAATAATTCTCTAAACGATGCACAGCAACTGTCCTATGATCACTTTTATTTTTAGTGTACATAAATTACAATACCAGTCAACTATCTCCTGGCACTAAAATAAGATCATTTGCAGATTATAGCCTACTTTTTAGGACCGTAAACAGCAATGATGATGCAAAACCATTACAATGAGACCTCGACACTCTCCAAAAATGGAAGATCGAACCAATGGAATTCCCTGTCGTTGGAAATTAAGTCCAGTGTCAATGCAGATTCTTTTAAGACTAACTTGACAATAGCAGTCAAGTCTGCATATAATTGTTGTTTAAACTTTTTAAACTTGTTGGAAGGCAATCAAGTAACATATTTTTACCAGAGTAGCAACACCCAGTTTTTGCTTTTATGTTATCAATTTTGTTTAACTAGATGGGTCTTACCAAGTCGCCTTTTAATGCCATAATCAATGTACCTACTCAAGCCTTGAGTGAACTGATAACGGAAAGAAGACGGATCACAATCTGCAAAAAATGACAAAAAATGTCAAAAAATGACAAAAATGGCAACTAAAAAAGAATCCTGTAAGTTCATGTTATTTGATTACGACATTACTATATAACGACCATAAAAAAATCAACGACAAAAATGTACTACATGTTTAAAATTATACGCATTGATCATTTACGTAATTGCTTATCTGAAATAAAATTGTATATGCAGAATAAGTGCACAGCTGTTTGCAAAATAGTTCAAGGATCACTTGTAAACACTTGATCTAAACATACATAATTGCGTCTTTGATAATATTTGCAGAACATAGTCATTGATCAGCCTTGGTTACTGAAAATGTTTAAGCAACTATTAATCAAACACGATTTGTTCTGAGACGACTTACGGGAAATAAATAGTTTCTGGTTAGGAATGAAATAATCTGTGATACTTACTTTAATGATCAAGCTGACCACACAACCAGACATAAACTAATACTAAGTACTTAAATCCCGATCAGCTACTATCTTCGATTACAAGTGATGTATATTAGGTAACACGCTAGTCATCTGATTTGAAGGTAATCGATGTTCAAGCAGTAACCCTGTCAACTGTGTGTACTTATACTGTCAATTAATAAGAGATATATTTGTCTATGTTTACTTTTAATAGTACCAGATTTATTTCAGATACCCAACGGTTGGTCAATAATATAATTCGAAGTCTCAAGGCTACCATTTATTCGATGCTTGGATTTACATCAAACTAACTGAACCTTGAAATGTGATTACTTGGGGGAAAAATTATGTTTTTGGCGTTGCTCTTTTAATTTTAATTTTATGCATAGTTAAAAATGACATATTTAAAAACAAATTAGCGTTTATTTAAAACATATGTGATTTATTTATGTTTTTTTAAAGATAGACCGTTACAACTATTATTAAACCTTACCAATAGTCAACGTACTGTGTGCAAAGTTTTGTCAAAAATCATCAAAACATTTAGATTGTATTCAATAAACCATTGATACCGCTCTTTTTGAAACAGTAGGTATAACACCAACACGAAATGCACAGACACTAATTCACATTTATTAAAGAATAAATAAGTAGTTATCTAACTTGTTTAAACAAGTTTGTTAGTATAAACTTCAGGTCTTTTTTTAAATTTTACCCGATAACAAATCGGTTAACACGCAAACCCTTATTGATAGGAAATACGGGTTTCAGCAATATATCAGAATAAGTATTTAAAATGTGTATAACATTACGACCAATTTTGTATGACCATTGATTATGGCGCTCGGACCAAAAGTAAAATTGGAATTTCGAGGAATTTTCTGAGACGTCATCTAGTGATATAATAAACATTGTAAGACGACTAGTTTTTGATTGTCATCATTTACATATATGGATTTCAGGAAATTATGTACATCTTTCATATTATGTGTTTTTAATTGTTTTCATTTCTTATGAAATTAGACAGAACAAAAGCGAGTAAGTAGTCGCCATGATAGCTTAGATTACCCTGAGTATATCATGGTGGTTGTTTACCCTGAATAAGTTACTACGGGTTCTAACAAACATACTATAGTTAATTAGGTATCTCTTTAGAATGACTGTCATGTAATTTCTAAAACAAGAATAGCATATTCACAGTTTGATAAAAGTAGAGACATGTATGGTTTATTATTTCTTGACTCTTTTTTTTGGATGGCGTAGAATAACTTACAAGTATGGAATTTAAATTTGTGTTACCTATTTTGCAACCGTAATTAAATGTTTGATTTCGTATTAGTACATTTACAATGCAAATGTGTTTTCACTGGTACTTGGTTGTCTTTGTTAATAACGGCATGACAACAAATCACCGAAACGGAGTTCTTGTGAAACATATGATGGTTGTTCCTACATCGGAGCAGATAGCCGAGTTGCAGTATATATGGGTACCTGACATAAAGGCTTTGTCTAGTTTACCAAGGCTTGTCGCTTAACCGGCTGACTCCTTGTATACTCTGGATGTGCATAAGTGTCTCCGTCGAAGTGAGTGTCTCTGTACTATGAAAGTATATGTCTGTCTTCGTTGCCTGTCGAGGTAATATATTGTAAATGCACTGTATAAATGCTCTATATTATTATTTTACATTGTATTTTAAGTATATATTTAGTATGCATATTAACACAAGTCTTTTAGTTAATAACAAGTGAATGTATTTCAGTTATTCACTGGATCATAGTGAACATTAAAAAGGCTTGAAATCGATAACGATTTATATTTTGTTTTGTTTTGCTTCTATTGCAAACATAAGAGGTTGAGCGTAATCCCCTCGACAACAATGATCTACATCAGCTTACCAAACCAGGCGAATAATATGGAATGTCATTTCTCTTTTCTAGACTCGCATGCTTGCTATTTTGTAGATAATTACAGATCGTTTTTGTTTACATTGAACAACATGGATCGATGAAGAAAGCAGTTAGCGTAAAACACTCGAATTTCCAACGTACACAGACATCGGAAAAGAATGATTGGGGACTTATTACCGACAATTTTCATGTCCAGCTTGCCGTCTAGACTTGTTCCCGATATTTAAAAAAATGTCTATAGACCGCGTAGACAGGAAACGGCGTAACAAGGATCGGATCATTCAAATAATGAAACCGATATGACGGCTTGAAAACGGAAATTGTGTATTTTGCTTACTTACCGAGTTTGTGCTACATGCTACACTTGATAATGCAATTACTGTAGCATCTCTTGACACGGGCAATCACAGTAATCATGATATATCAATTTACCAAAGCGCAGGGATGTACTTCCTTATTGATGTTTTTTTTCGCATATTTTTCTAATTAGAGAGGTAATTAAAAAAATTAAGAAACGACAAATAATTGTGCACATACAAATGTTGATTCTTAACATCGTAGACATGTATTACTACTTAAGCTTTCTAATTCAAACAATAATAACAAGTAAATAACATCAGTAAAACAGCAGACGACAGGCTTGTGTAATTGTTATCGAATGACATGTTAAGTGTTCGACAACATTCGTGAAAAGAGTGAAGATTTTATTTTTTTTGAACGAAACTAGTGTTATTTTCACTGTGAATAATAGAAAATGAACCAGATAATACATATTTACAAAGATATTTTAACAAAATTACCTATAGCAAAATGAGTGACTTACAAATCTCTACTTTTGCTAAAACTGTGAAAACAGTTATAGGAGTAATGAGTAATACATATTTTTGTGATTTGCGGTTGAACTCGGATTTTGAACTCCATTTTTTCTGCATATCTGATTGTATTTGAGACGATTTTAAATCTCGTGATTTCTATTCTTCATTTTTACGTCAAGTCAACGGGTACATATCTTAGTCAGATAGCAATCAATCATATATGATCGCTCTACAATGTTTATGAAAAGTTTCCAATGTGTTACGCTTACAGACGTTTTTTAACGTTGATATCTTAAGAATACACACCATCAATCCAAAGCCGCAGAACATGTTTTTCAACTCTTACCTTTCACCATAATAGATTAAAGGTCTCCTCAATCATTTTCAGAAATAGAATGCTCATTTTTAATGGACAGACGAGACTTAAATGATTTATTACATTCTTTACATTTTTGGTCATTTACTTAAGTACTCTGTGCTGTCAAATCCGAAGGAGACTTAACTTGATGTGGGTCATTTAGGGTAGTGCTATCGAACATTTAGACGGTACAACTATACTTCTTTGCTTGTGTCAAGTACAAACATAGTTGATCTTCTCAGAACAAGTGTTTGATAATGTCTGTGTAATACTATTAGGACCATCAGATATTTTTAGGGATAAGTTTCTTCATAACCTTAAAAACATGTTTTTCCTCTAGTACTTTAAATTGTGTAGTTATTAGTAATTAAATCGTCTAGTTATTCCATATGCAACGTGATTAATTTTGGAGATTTAAAAAAATGATATAATTTAGTACACTTGTTTTGCATATGTCTGAATACATAGATTGGCTGAACAAAATACTGATGATTTTGTGTTGGGAGATCGTTTAAAGTTGAAGCGGGATTATAGCTTGATTTCAACCATGTCATGTGACGTCATTCAAGATGGCGTCTATTTTGATGTTTTCTGATTTTGTCAGCCAAATCCATGTATTCAGACAGGCAAAACATGTTTTTAGTGGTATTTCAATACGGGCAATCCGTTATCCATGTCAATTTTGGGATATATTGTCAAAATTCGACAATTTTTTTTTAATATTTGAGCGATTTTACCCATGGTGCTTAGGATTTCAGATAAAACGACACTTGACAATGTCATTTATTGTTACCATCTCTGTTTTTGTCTCCCTTTAAGTGCCCTACACAAACTGATGACTCAACATTTTTTTTTAAATTTTGAATTGACAAATAATTGCACACAACAAGCAGAATTCAGACAACTTTTTCCAAGCTAATTAAAGTAAACCAATCAATAACAAGACGCAGGTATTTGAAGTTGACGGGTTTATCAACCACCATGGTTACAGATCAGGAAAACAACATATTTAATTAAAACAACATGTCCGCAGTTGCTTCATTTAACACTGTAAATCTATTTTAGGTTTTGTTTCTCACTTACCTTTTGATGTTTCATTTGAAGGTGTTGAATTAATTTTTTTTATAGAGGTTAGGAAATGATTCGAAGAGGATTATGAACATGCTTGGTTATAGCTCAAAAGATAAGGATACAGTTTTTATACAATCATTATTGAATATGTAATGATCTATCGAGAAGTTCGGAGGTTGATTGATATAAAGATGCAATATAAATGGCATTGGTTTAATTCATCAGTTCGTAGTGTATAATACGTATAGGTATGTTTTGTTAACGTGTTTTAATTAACCTTTTTTAATTCCAACAGGTGCGTATCCAGGGGGATATTGGGAAAGCCCCCCCCCCCCATTTGAGAATGGCTATAAATTTGCACAATTTTTAACTTATCTCAAAAATGTCGACCGCTTCCCGGCCAATGCTTTGATAATATCTTATATAATGCTATACATTTACACAATATTTAACTAATATACAAATTTCGCCATTGCCTTAATAATATCCAAGGTTGTCTCCCCCCCCCCATTTCAAAATCCTGGCTACGCGCCTGCTCACCAATATTCAAAGACTCTGAAATAAATAAGCGTTGATGAGGCTTTAAACAATTTCTCTGTTTTTCTTGTTTTTGACTAGTCTTGTATTTTAAATGATAAACTGCAACATTATTTTATTGATGCCTGTCTGTAATTTAAATCTTATTTCTGTTGACAGTCTGGAGGTGGTGGCAGAACCGTGGCTAGAGGGACTTTATCCAGCACTGCAGACATTTCTGTCAGTCACAGATACTTCAGGGTCATCTCTCACAGAGGCAGTGGAAGCCTTGTCACTTACTAGACCTGGTAGTTCACCAGAACATCCACAAACTGCTCAAACTGCACAGACAAATTCAACAGACACAACTACGGACAAAGTTTCTTCTGTGATAAACAGTGTATCAGACTGTGATGAGACTGCTCTAGAAAGTGTTGACAATGAAAATGATTTAAGGACTAGTGCAGATCCAAACGATCTAACTCAACCACAGTTAGTTGAACAAGCAACATATTTTGACAGTCAAAGGTTACTGGAAACACCATGTCATTGTGTTAACATTGCAGAAACAGATGTATTGTGCCCTTTAACTTGTTTAGATAGTCCACTAGCAGAGGCAGCTCTCACAGTTCCTGTGTTGCCATCCGAATTTCTAAATGCTGCATTTTCTTCCACACCAGTTAAGGTGAGTAAGGTTTGTTGATTCTGCAATCAAGTTTCTCAATACCTTTGGCTTATATGCTTTAAAAACTGTATGTATCTCCTTTATTTAGACTCTTTTTTTTATATCTGTGAAGATTTAAATTTTAAGTAAATTATTTTATCATCAGTATTTGTAATAAGCACTGTACTTATAACAATGTTTCATGATTATTATAGAATTGTTATTTTCCAACAATGTTTCATGTTTATTATAGAATTGTTATTTTTTAACAATGTTTCATGTTTATTATAGTACTGTAATTTTTCATATGAAATTAGAACATAATTTTTTGTGTGTGTAAAAATAAAATATTTGAACAAAAATATTTTTTTACAAAGTGTTTGATGTAAAAAGTGGGAAAATTGTTATACTGTTTTAAACCAGGGGGCTAAGAAAGCATTAATTGTCTTCATTTGGCCTGTCATCAAAACGATAGTTTAGGGTATTGTAAAACATTTAAATCCTTTATTGTTTAGAAAATGTGTTGTATAAATCTATTATTTTTACTATTATCATCAATTAATTTTTTTGTTACTGTTACAGCTTACTGAGTTGAGTCACCAGAATGGTCTTAAACTGCCCTTGGCTGCCTCCGATGTCATGAACGTAAAGATTTCTTCAGTCAAAGTTCTCACACAGCCAGATGCTGTTAAGAAAACACTGCTACTCTCACTTAACTTACAGGTAGAAAAAGTCTTCTTTCTTCTCAATGGTAGTGAAGCACATCATTTTACAATGTTAAAACACTTTCATCTGTAGTTGCCATTCTCAAGAACATAAGAGTCAAATGTGGGCTGAAATTTTCTGTCGGTTATCAAGAAACAGTTTGTGAAGCGCTTTCCCATTTTGTCAACGGTGTTTCCCTGACAGTGTCTATCAACGATAAGCTACAAGTCTATCTAGTTAACTAAAACCCTTATTTTAGTGTGTCTTTGTGTTTTACATAGTTTTTGACTGACACTGTTCCACTTTGCGGACCCCTGAAAAATGTAGCCATTTAATTGCTGAAAATATGCGGGTCAAGGTGTACCCACCCACCTGGAGCTTGCCTCTTACACTTGGTTTGCCATGGAAACATGGACTATAAATTGATGATATGATGATGATGATGATCATGATGATGATGATGATGATGACGACGACGATGATGATGATGATGATGACGACGACGACGATGATGATGATGATGATGATGAAAGTGGTTATCTAGTGGTAGGCTGTCAGATTTGAATATGTTAGGTCCTAATGGCATCCCAATAAAGTCTTAGAGTTCAAACACGTTATCACCCACTTGACATAACAGTTTGTACCTGACCATAGACAGTGTAAGATATTATGAAAATATGGAGGATATGAGTCCTTAACAGGCAGCCACCTTGTATGCTTCACATTTCTATAAGAACATACTTAAGTTTTATGTCTGTCGGGGGAATAAGTACATTGTAAAGCATATTTAACTTGCAGATAAGCCATGGAATTCACTCATTAATAGTACCCTCTCTTTTACATGTCCATTCTTTTCATATTCTTGGACAAAAGCTCTTAATTTTCAGCATGCAAAGACTCTTAAATATACATCCAGGCACAAAATAGTGATAGTTAATGACATTGTGTAACTACAAGTTTGGTATGCTGTCTTGAAACAAATATTTTAAGATCAAGACTTTAAATGTCTTAAAAAATCCATGTTTTTAAAATCATGTCATGAAAAGTCTTGAAAGGTGGCAATTTAGTCTTGAAAATAAAAAAAAAGAGACCTCTCACAATTTAGCTGATAAGCTGAACAAATCCCCTGTGTACTCTTTCATGTTTAGCTGTCACTACCACTACCTTTGATATGTCTTATTTTCTTCTTATCTACTTCTTGATATACAAATTGTAGAAGTTTATAGACCTTTTAGGTTTT
>JAUUEB010488553.1:0-10797 GCA_032362205.1 Clione limacina | reverse complement strand
TGATAAAGTTAAATTTTTAAGTAATGCTAACACAGTAAAATAAGGAATTTTTTTTAATCGGTTTCGGGTTTGTACTCATGTTTCTAGTTTGTTTTTATTTGTATTGTTTTCTAATGAATAGTACTGGTTCCGTAAAATTTTTAAGGGAATATTGTTCTTTGGAATTGTTTTTTGGACTGGCAAAACTTTTGACTTGCCAGTCCGAATGTCCTGCACACTTTTTCACATTTCGCGATGACTGATAGCAACCAGCATAGGTTTTGTGTTAGGGTTGTCAAACAAAGAAACCATAATGATCGCATGTAGATGAAGATATGAGAGACTATATATAGGCCTTTTGGCCTTTGCTCGTCTCTTCCAGTGTTTTCATACTTGCCGATTGATTGGCTGACGGTTGGTTAGTACACACATAGTATGTTAACAAGTAGTACGCTTATTAGACGTATGAAACAAATATATATACTTCCTCTAGAACTTTAATCATAATCAAAGCGCAAGCCTGTCAGGTTAATGTCAACAAGTGTCTTAAAGTTGTTCACATTTTTAGCTGTTCTTGTCTCAATTGAAAACTCTCATATATTTTTGGGATAAAGTCATGCGGATGTCCATACTAGCCTGTCCCTCCAAAAAGATTTTGGCCCAAAAAATGACTTCCTGGGTACGGGCCTGTGTGTTTAACCTTTATTTTTAGTTAACGTTATTCTAACGTTTTTAATGTAGACATCCTCAAAAAATTACTTTTTTAATATTTAAAAAGATCCATGATTGGCTCTAAAATGTACGATTTAAATTCCACTTTTCAAATTTTCCGGGGAAATCCCCCGGACCTTTCAGGAATAACACCCATGAATCAATAAATTTGGTTATTTTTCGAAAATTCCATTAAAGTCTTTAAACGACTTATTTTTGTTGTTGAAAAAAATGATATAGCAATGTTTGTTTCCCTGTTTGACTGGGTGAACTTAATTGGAATACATTAAAAAGATGCAGTCATATCTCAGATACATTTTTACAGTCTTGTTATCAAAATATGATTTTTCTTCTTTAAGAAAAATTGCCTAAATTGCTGGGGGAGTTAAGGTAGGATGAGGTAGCCCCCCCCCCCAACATCTGGTGAATTTGTAACACTTTATAAATTACATACCAAATGCGTTTTTTAAATGGTTGTGATGCAAATGGTTACATTCTACGATTTTAAATTAGAATATATATTAAACGGGTGGGATTATTAGCGCAAGTAGGTTCTTTTTTATACTGTTTATGTATTGGAAAATATGGAGGGGATTCGTTATTCTTCGTCTTCTTCTGTTAAGCAACTTCTTAGGAAATTGGGTAACACCGAAGCGACGAAGTCGCTTTCTAGCTATAACAAAATACACTGACTTTTGTATGAGATCCTTTTTTAATAACATTGAGGCATTAAAATCATTTGGAGATATTACTATGTGGACACTTTCATTAACTTTTTTGAACTGTGGCGCGAAGCGCCTGAGGTTTGTATATTTGTTTTTTACAACACTTATGCATTGAAACCTTAGTGTCGAATGAATAATCTCTTCTTCTTTGTCTTCTCTTGAGCTATTTTAGAAGAAATCGGGTAACGCCGATGTGACTAAGTCGCTAGTTACAAATATAGCTTTTCTATCATGGCAAATAGCATAAACTTACATGTTAATACAATGTAAACAAATATATTTTATCTTAAGGCAAAACAAAGGCAACTCACTATAAAGGTCGATGACGTTTTGTTTGCGATAGGAAGAAGACTACAATCCCCATTCGACGAATCTATTTGATATACAACGAGTTATAGATCATTGGTTTCTTAAAACGAGTAATGTATTTTAGATTTCTCTAGAACTTCCCCCGATTATTTTTTTTCAAATTTCGGCGGAAGGGAGAGGCTGTATTCTGCGTTGTTCAAAGAGCCTGCTCAGCGAAAAGGCGTCTGCCTTTGAAGTGTAAGGTCAGATGTTCGAATCCTGGATTGGTCATTCATTTTTTATTTCGTGTTCCTGTACACTTCGTTAAATTGACATTGGTTGAGTATAAGTATTGGTGCAAAAGGTATTCAACTTGGTAGCAATACTAAGTTAAAGTGCTGAATGTATAAGGAAATAAGCGTTCTAAAAAATTCATGACAATATCCGTCATTCTGGTGTCAGTATACCGTGGCTGTGTTGAATGCGCAAGTGGTGCAACATCTTACATCCTATGTGGGACAGAACGCCAAACTGTCTAAAGAAGTACTGTCGTCAAAAGACTACATCATGTATGTGTTGGTGAAGGCTTTAAAATCCTTAAAAATATTATGTACAAAAGATATTGAAATGAATATCAAAATTGTGATTGAAATTGTTCGCCCAACGCAATAGCGTATAAAATAGTTTACCAGTTGAACGATACGCAGCAATCAAATATGAAAACTAGCAGTCACAATACACCAATATAGTGAAATAAATCAGCTATTAGTTGGATTTCTAAAAAAGAAATATTGTTTTGAAGTATATTCGATTTTCAATTACGATAGATAAGTGAAGCTATGAAAAGTTTATTGTCATATACATATTTCATACATAAAAATTATAAAATTATTTGTGATCTGCAGGAAAAAGTGTACAATATTGTCACATAGAAACATACACGTTTAAGTATACAAGAATACTATTACACATAAAGTACTTTAACCAAATTAAAAATATATAAAAGCCATACCATGAAAAATTAATGATTATCATCCAAGTTGTACTAATTATACAGTGCTTTTCTATTGCGCTTTTCTATTTAATAAAAACTTAGAATTAATCACAGTATGTAATATAACTGCTATGATACTTCAAAAAACAGGTTTGATCAATAGCTTAGATATATTATGTCACACTTATAATAATAACATCACTTTCAATTCATAACCTTATGATAATCAGTGTATAGAGTGGTTTAAGGAGGTTTAGTACAGGATATAAAAGTAACATGTAGGATGAAAAAAGCACTCGGCAACACCTCCCCCCCCCCCGTGGAAGAATTGCCCATCCAAGCGTCCAACTCAACACAAATCTCAAAAATAGACGAGCGACAAGGTTCAAAAGGGGGGGGGGAGTCGCTACCAAATGCATTCTCGATAATGGGCTGCAAAAAACATGTGCAACCCAAACCCAAGAGGGAAGCCCAAGGGAGAAGGAACAGAGGAACATAAATCACTTATCTGTTTGTTTTAATTGGATGTATTGACGATTATAAAAGCTATTAGAAAATGAATTAGTAATAGTTCTGATATAACTCTTCCTTACCTCTGATGGCATCAATTCAAAAAACTTATGCCAAGGGTAATAATTATCATTGATTTTTGACTTTGGTCTTTTAACAACTCTGTGGGCATAAATGTCGTGATTGGGTATCAATTCACTGCCAATGATCCTAGACGACGTTTTTACAATACGTCCAAGAAGATATTTTTTGTGTATAGTTCTGCATCCATACCAGACAATACATGTCTTTGTAAGAATACTTTTGATGTAAGCTATGAAAAGTTTACATGGTTTTCTTGTTTTACTTGATAAGACTTTAGTCGTCTCGGGAAAACAGACGCTTCTGGGCTTTCATGACAATATGGTTAGTGTTTAAATTCCGATTAAGATCATCTGAGATCTGTTTACCCATAAAGGTAAGAGAGATTACAATTTTCACTTCAATTCCATTTTTCATCAAACGGGCAATTTCAGAAGGGTTTCTTCTGAAGTCGGTTAATTATTTCCTGTGTTTTAAAACATTACGCTCAAGATAATTCTGAGCGCACCAATAAATCAATGCTTATATTTTTGTTTAGATTTGTCAGTCGGCCAAACACAGCAGTTTTATCGTATTATGACAAAACGTTTCTGTACAGGAACTTCTCAGATAAAACATAGATAGAAATGGCAAAAATCCAAAAAACACTTTATATAATAATATTCTTTAATTTTGGTTGAAAACTTTATTTTCACAATTTTATAAAACAGTCATAAAATTTGCAAAAAAAATATTGTTCGTTTCATCAAACACATTTTTACACCAAAACTTAACAGCAATTAGTTTTTCATATTCCAAACAAAGAAACGTGAAAAACTGATACAATATGAGCGTTTTCATAAAGGAAAAAAATTCTTAGCATCCAAAAATTATATCATTATAACAAATATCGAGAATCCGTGATTCTTGTTATTGCTCATCTCTCAAACTCATAACAAATGTAATCAGCAAAGGAAATCTAATCCTAAAATTGGCAAGTGTATTTCCATTGTAAATATATCTGGAGGGAACTAGTTGTTAATATTAATACACCAGCGCATAATTGAATTGCCTTTCTCGACAAAACAATAAACCGCAAATATCCTATATATTCTTTTTTCCAAAATACAATTCAGAATGTTGTGAACAAAATGTCTATCATTTTAGACATTAATCAAATAAACTGTTGTGCAGCTACATTGTCACAAAAAATATGTTTTCAATAATGCAAGAATATTGTGATATGCTTCAATGATTGATTATTCATGGTCAGTACCACAATAAGTTTAGGGGAATATAAGCTGTATTTCTTTAAATTCAAGATTGTATGTGTTTTGTCAAAAAATAAAGAATGTCCTTCAAACAGCTCGTGATAATCAATCAATCAAGATATAAGCTTGTGTTTGATCGTTACTGTTGAAGTAATATTTTAAACGCTAACATTGTTTGAAGCAACACATGAGGATCATGTTGTGTGATGCCTCCGATTAGCGCACATTAGGACATAATAAACAATGTATACTGAAATACAATGATAAAAATAGAGATATCAGAAAACTTTGTAAAAGAGACAGAATTTGTTTTATTGATTCAAAATACAAAAACATTTAGGACTGCATGATGGATAGTTTAAGTCGATAAATGTATGAAGAAGTTAACAGATTGACAACTACTAAATGCCACAGTTCAACGTAATCAAATACATAAATGGAGTAGTTGTAACATAAGACAAAGACATTAGATATATGTTGGTACAGTACTTCAGCACACATCGGTAGATTTAAATGGTACAGGCAGTCACAGTTACAGCTATCGCAAGGATGCAAGGCAATAATCACTCATATCTAAGATGGCAGAATACCTAAGACACTTGAAAACTCTCAGACAGGAGGAAAGTAATATATATTTACCATGTACTTGTAACTAAGATCTGGTGCACTGAAATCTGGCCTTCCGCTTGAAAAAAATCTACATCACATTACCAAAGAAGAGGGACCTTCTATTATGCTCAAACTTTTTTTGGACAGTAGCTCTCATTTCACATGTCAGCAAGATAATTATGAAAATACTATTGAAAAAGATAAACTATAGATACAGACAGGCTTTATGAACGAGAGACCATCTTTTTAATCTAAACCAAATGATACAAAAGCACATTGAAATCAATATTGACTTAAGAATATGTTTTATAGAAAATTCAAAGTCTTTGATTGTTCTAGACATCAAGACTTTGAGACTTGAAATCTAAGGAAGGGTAGCCTGTCAAGGCGTTTCAAAAGATCTATTTAACAGTGTTGTGATAATACTTATAATGAAGAGCAATCATAAAACACATTATCGTCTTAATCAGTTTGTCCTGTTGTAAATCGAGAAGATGATATTTTCAAATGTTGATAGATTGAGCACACCTTCTAAAAAACTAAGTCTTTAAATTTAGACGTCTTATTCATCAGCTTCTTTCAACATAGTGTTCTACCAGCCCGAGCTCTTCTTCAGTAAACAGTCACTTACATCCTGAAACTGAATGAAGTGACACTTTGACACATACACAGTCAATAGCGTCGAGAAACATGAATTCGATACATAGTATAGGACAACTTTTTCTATTACGACGGCGCTCTTACCTTTTGCACTTGGGAGGGTCTTAAGTCACAACACCAAATGAGTCGGGAGCTTACGTGAACTTCCGAAGCATTTTTAATGAGATGTCGGGAAATCGCGAGTACAGGTAAACAGCAGCCGAGATACGTTATCTACTGGGATAGATGATACGCACACCGTATGCTATGATTATCTCTACACAGTCAACTGATTTTTCTCAAACAAATTGTATTTTTAATCAAATTGATATTTGTTTAAATGTTGACATTCAGTGTCTTTTGGATTTATTTCAACATAAAAGCTTTGAATTTCCCAGTGAGATATCAGTATGCTAATAAGGTTCCTTTCGTTTCCTGTATGAACGGTCAACATTCATTGTTGCGTCACATAGATCCGATAAGATGCCGCCCTTGCTCTGGTCTAAGCATTGCCCAGTAGGTGGTCCCCGCCTTACTTGATCAGGTTAACAGAAATGTAATCTTATCTCATGTTTTAAATATTTGGAAATCATTCAAATTGATATGCTATTGTTGTCGGTGAGATAATTACAGCTAGTTTGATACTAAACAGGCGCATAGCAAGGGGAGGGGGACATGGGGGAATTCCCCCCCCCCCCATTTCAAAATGCTCTAGAATTTCACAATTTTTTTTACTTATTTTCAAAATTTCATTGGTCCCCATTTTTAATACAAATTGCCCTAAATTTGCACCATTTATAACTAATGTCAAAAATTGTGGCCATTGTTTTAATTTTATCCAAAGTTGTCCCTCCCATACTAAATATTACAGGTTTTGAATGGTGTTTGGTTAATAGCCGTTTCAGACAGTTATTACACATTGCGAATTTGTTGTTGTTACAGTTTCCTAATTTCTTAATCGATTTGTATCAAATATGTTAAAAAGTAATTTTTGGATTATGCTGATATGAAGTGATGAAGTGTAAATGTGTTTTTAATTTTTTAGTGAAACGAGTAATATAGAGGCATCATTCTTTACGTTTTCAAAGCTAGAAGCAACTATGAGCTGTAATTCATTGTAAATAATCCATTCAATTTATTAAAGACAAATCACGTACACGTTCAACACTTTGTCGATTTCGAAAAAAAGACAGGACACTCGCATTCCATTAAGAGTTTTCAAAAACACAGTTATGAAAAAAATTACAGTTGACAACTGAGCAAGTTGTAGATAATGTAGGGCCCATAAGTGCAATGCAGAAAAACTAAATTCATAAAAAGAAAACACGCAAGTCAGCAATAAATCACGATTTATCCCGTGAAATAGATGGATTTTTTTCTTCTAAAATGCGGTAATCTCTTATGAATATAAAAAGATTTCAAAAGTACAGAAAAGAAATTAATGTTTCAGTTCGTAAACAGTTCTTCTGTCCATGGGATAGAATGAAACAGAATAACTGAATTACCTCAATCCATACCGGTTGTGTAAAGTGTTCGTAGCAGGCGATGTGTGTAGTTTTATCGGCACCAGCAGACAACGTACCTCGTCTGTTGTTACCTGTATTCGCGATATCCCGGCATCTCATTAAAAATTCATCGGAATTTCACGGAAGCACCCGACTCATTTGGTGTTGTGACTTTAGACCCTCACGCTCCCCAAATATTATTAAACAACACAAAAAGCACATTAAGACCAAACCGACATATTTCGTACAGCAACACGAAACAGTTATCAATAAACAAACTACTAAACTTATCGACCACTCCAATTGTCAAAAAAGTCCGCTTATAAATTAATCAACAAAACGACGAACTCAAGACCCAACTAACGATTTCCCCACAAAAGATCACTGTTGTATACTTTATAAAGAAAAGAATAAACAAATGACAGATCAAAAAAGTATAGACAGATTGTTGAGTTTGATCAGATAGGAATCTCCATAAAACCCAGTCTTCATCTGTCATGAAATTATATAGATTATCTGCAGATATCCGTGGCACATTGAGGCTGGGAGATGATAGCACAAAACAGGTGAATGCACATCTCTAATTATTTACATAATACAATTCAAAGTCTCTTTATTTATTTGGGAATTTATTTATATATTTATGTATTTGTATTACAGCCACAGTTTTGGCTCAATCGAGCTGAAACTTTAACAACATGTTTGTAGATATTACTAAATGTGTGAAAATTGGTTGACAGTAAGAAAAGTAATTAGCTTTTTAATTTTCTAGGTTTTACTATATTTTCTCTGTAAAATACGCACCATTAAGGAAATGTGTGTATTTGTATGTGAAAGGATTTCAGCCACAGTTTTAACTCAATTGACTTGAACCATTAATATGTTGGTGAATATTAGCAGATGTGTAGTAAGCATCTTGGTGAAAATCGGTTGACTGTAAGAAAAGATATTATGATTTTAGTTTTATTAGGTTATATATATAAAGAGAAACTGCCATTATTATGAAAAAACATGAACCATCTTCCAGAAATGTTTAATTTGCACGTTTAGTGAATACATATGTCTTTTTCCGTCTTAAATGTAAACAAAATCTGATACAAAGGTTTGATACAGGGTGGTAAAAAGTGTGATTTTTAACGCAGGTTGGGGGCATATTTGCGCATAGTGGGGGGAGAGAGAGAGGGAGAGAGGTCTTCATGGTGGTGAAATAGTCAGATTGTTCTTTCTTTTTTTCTTTCTTTGTGTATCCTTTCCGGGTTAAACCGAGTTACTAAGCCACTAGTAAGCATATAATCGCGCTTTTCCTAGCACTTTTGGTTTTTGAATTATTTGAATACGCATACCATGTTACAAGAATAGTTCTTAGAAATTGTTTCCCTCCAAAGTCAAGTTTGATCATAATACTGATTTGTGTCATAACAGTTGAACGCCGTATATTTAAACTATTTTGATTTAAGAGCTTCTCTTGCTCAAAAGGCGGCCACATTTTCTACTTGGGGAGATCTTATATATTCAGACCTCAAATGCATAATTATAACTGGAGACTACTGTATTCTCTTACTCAAATTTCCATCCTTTTATGAACAAATACCCACAGAAAGGTTTATATGACTAAGAGTAAACATGATTTAGTTAAACAAAATCAGTATCTCATTTGTTAAGCATCAATTTTTTAAAGTTTTATCTTAGTATAGAAAAGAAAAACATATGGAAGATAATACTCTATTCTATATGATCAATTGTTGGAAAACCTTGGATATCATACAATATATATTTATACCGGATATCCCAGATACCATCATTATCTTCTTCATTTTAGCTCATAACTTAATGATACAGTGTGATTAACTTACAAATGATGACAGTAGACATTCGACTGACTACGACATATTTGTTTAAATAACTCTTAGTTAGGCCAACATATAGTTTAGGATTTGTCAAAGTGAATCCTAAACTATACGTTGGCCTTAAGTTACCCAGCGACAGCTTTGGTTGTGTCTTTGCTCCTCAAAAGTAAATTCAGAGTGTGGCTCAGGAATGAAAATTATTTCATTGAGGTCATTACACGGGTAACCTTTGTGTTATTGTGAGTACTGGTATGATGATCGTGATTAACCGATAGAGAGCTGTGATTTAAGGAATTGTTAATCCTTGTAAGGGTGCCACATGGCACGGCCATACTGAGGGTAAAACAATATCACAGACTTATGAGTTTCTTTGACTTGGTCACTAAACATGTTCGCACAATTAGATTCTGACAGAACACAGTCGACATTATGATGGACTAATTCGCATTTTTCTTTAATTATAAATGTTTCCTGTTTTGATATGACAACTGAGAGGAACTGTGAAGTTTACCTTCTGAGCACAACAAAACAAGTCTGGACAAATATAACAAAACTAATTTGCTAATTTGAATATTCAATTCCCAGCTTGTATCATTAGCTATGTGTTAAGAAAATGGAGGCACAGAACTATTATCAGTGTCATGTACATACTATATTTGACATTTGAATAGATTCAGAACGTGACGTTCGGTGAGATTCACTCACATAAAAGTCCATTGACATTCTGCACGTACAGGAACTAACACGTTTACTTAATATCAGAAATAGAAATTATGACTTTTCTCAATGGGAACATTTTTGCTGGTCACGATTCCCGCAGGATGGGTCATTTAGAGAGAATGATTTTAGCAGTAGAGTTGAAGAGTTTCCGATGGTACATATAACATTATAGTAATACGAAAACACAATATTATAGCTATATAATACAAATTGGATACCTGATATTGAATTAATGTGTTGATATTTTGACATACACAGTGCATTTATACCCATTTTGTTTCTTATAACACTCTTACTGAACCACAAACTTGATAAAGCCAGAACTATACTTAAAACTTCAACTAATGAGGTTAGAATCAGTTATTTATACATATTTATTTAATTTTGTTTTTAATTTTCAATCTTTCAAACTTAATCACTTTAAATTTTGGGAGGGCCTTGAGGATTTTTGCCAACATTTCGTTTTTCAGGAGCTCAGGCAGAAACACCTATTTAACGTCGACAGTGTTTTAATAATCAGACTAAGGCACTAAAAACATCCACGGGTTCAAGATCTAATCAAAACCCTCGTCGATAATCGGATTATTATTCGAGATATATTTAAATGCAAAAATGCATGATCCATGTTTTAATAATCTCCGCTAATCATTGATAAAGCGACCTTATGGTTGGGGGCATATTTGCGCATAGTGGGGTAGAGATAGAGAATAAGATTGATTTGATTTAAGTGTTTGGTATTTGAGTTTTCAATTATAATTGTATATTTCTACGCATATTCTAGTATCCAAATTGGCACGATTGAGGCTTCAGGCAGAATCAACTGTCATACTAAGAAAGAGATTGGAGAACGAAGTGTCGACTTCTTGGCTACGAAATTTGTCCTAGAAGAAGACCTTCTATTTGTTTGCTCTTATATTTCGGTTATCTCCCCTTGTTAAA
>JAUUEB010488542.1:0-10798 GCA_032362205.1 Clione limacina | reverse complement strand
CCCTTCTTGGTTGACGTCATTAAAGAACGGTCCCTTAACATATTCATCAACAAAAGAAAAACTTCATCACAAAACACATTTTACGCAATTCAAATGCTATGATTTAAAAAAATTCTGAACGAGATTTTATCACATGATATTATTTGTCTTATAAACATAGCATAAAATATCCATTTTTATCTTTTTTCGTTATCAATTGTTTTTATAGTATCAATAGTTGGAGTTAGTATATTCATTATAAATTAATGGCATAATATTTACAGCACCAAAAAGTGTCAAATGGGTCATATTTTTATCTTTCTTCATTTCAGTTGTTTGATAATATAATTGTTTGAGTGAGCATATTCTTTACCGATAAATGTACCTTAATTTTTGGGCAACAGTAACATAAATTCAATACAGGATTTGAGATATCAGCAGTGTGGTTTACATTAACATACAGTCAAACTGGCTAAAAACCCAATATTTGGGGGATTACAATTTTGTTCTGCTTTAAAAGGAACACAGTTAAAGAGAGAGAAAAGACAAGAGTCATGTCTGGCTTATTGGGACAAATATCGAACTTAAGCATATTAAGTTTAAACAAGTTTGACTGTATTACATACATATGTTATAATAATATACAGAAAAACACACACAAATGTTTCATGTATGAGAACAGAAATCTGGAATGTTTCTAGGATAATAGCAGCAGTTAAGATAACAATAAACAATTATAGAAACAATATTGGAATTTCTCTATTATCTGTGTACACATACTACACTAAATGCATACATACAAAGAGTGTAGGTTATATATGGAAACCAAAAAATATCAGATTAAAAATTATTCATTTACTTTTGCAATGGAAATAAGTTCATAGTTGTAAGAGCTTTTTTACCTAGGCACTGTAGAAATCCAGCAAAAGCATGGTATAATCATAAAAAATAACCCCCTTCTTAATAGTAACACCATACTTGGCAATGATACTAATGTCAGCCCTTTTTTAAATTTTTATTTAAGTTGCAGAAGCATTCATTTCAAGGTTGAAATGCCTTTTGAAAACTGTTTGTAAGATTTATTTTTAATCCAAAAGAGAATTGTTTTTTTATTTGAGCTAATATGATACTTTTAAGAATACAAATTCATGAGTATTTATGAGCAATTATCCAAATAACGACCTCAGATAATTTGAATATGTTTGACAAAGATATTAGTCTTGTCAGCAAAAATTGAATCATTAAATAAGAAAATAACATTCGTACATGTAACTTTTTTATCGTCATTAGTAATTCAATGCAAATTATTTTTCTGGACAGTGATATAATGAGATTCTTGAATAAAATACAGTAACAAATCATTAACATGTACAGTTGAGAAAACAACTTGAGTATACAACTCCAGAATACTATTATATAGTTTGAATTTACCATATTTCCGAAAAAGCATATAACTTCAGATCTAGACTCAAAATACAACAATAAGATTTAAATATTCATCAAAATTGAGCTTCATATATATAAAGAGATAAGAATATATCAAATGAAAATGAGCATCTTCAGGAAATGCCCAGGAATAAACAAACAGACCTGCATATGAATTATATATAGGAATAGATATAGTGGTCACTTTAAAAAGTTGCATGATAATTTTTCCAAAAAAAATCAAATATCAAATACAAAATAACTTGATGTATACAGATATTCAGTACGGTATTTGCATAAAGGATACCACACAATCACAGAGGCAAACAATCTTCAATAAACTAACAATTACAATGCCACTTGTTGTTACACTGACACAACCTTTCAAGTAGAGCTGTCAGCTACTGCCAATTATGATTGTATGAAAAATCAGAATCTCATCACACAATCACCAATAAAAAATATGTGACCATGAAGCTTTTATCATTTTGAAACTTAAAAACGATTTAACAGATTAAATGTGGGATCTGTGACAATCATTGGTCATCACAATATGCATGAGAATTGTTCAACAAGGGAACTAAAAATCTAATAATAAATAATTTGATGTATCAGATCTTGAGTATGATAATTGCATGAAGGATAACACACAATCAATCGTTTGACAACAGACTAAAAATCAGACAAACTACCAATGAAATTATTCCCCCCAAATTACATTGAGGAAATTCTTACATAATGCTTAAGTACCCTGCAGTTATAGACATTCATAATGTACATGGGAAACAATAACTAAAGTTTGGAATGAGGAAAATAAAGATCACAATGTTTTTGAATGAGAATATCAAACATTTTTATCTTTCACAAAGAGATTAAATTCAACATCATTGCCAGCAACATATATTATGTTATTGAAATCTTTAACAAATAGTTTGTAACCCATACAATTCAATAAAAAATGAGCCACTCAAATACTACAAAAGTTGCAACCGTCACCAGAAATATTCTGAACAAAAATCACATCACTCAAAAAGTTATTATTGGTTTACCATTTCTCACAAAATGACAATTATTGTCTTCACAACCACTTTATAACAAAATTCAAACGGCTAAATTCTTGATAAAACTTAAAATATTTCTCCAATAAAAATATCAAGTAAATCTTCTCTGAATTCAAAAAGGTATTTGTTGTAAGTATTTATTTTTTTAAGGAAAAGAGATATCAACAAAATTTGACCTAGAAAATTTAAAATGGAGAAAAGCTTTTTTACTCAAAACAGAAACACATGAGAGTGACCATTTCCATCATGTCTTACATAACCAAAAAGAATGCCCTTCAAAACAATAATGGAAGACAGTGTTGTGGTCTAGTGGTAGGCTGCCAGCGAGAGAACCCAAATTTGAAACTAGTTATGAGTCCTTAGAAGGTGAAGCATTAATTTAGACTTGTTACAATTTTTAATTTTCCATCAACAGTAGAGTCTGGTTAATATTAATACTAACAGCTCAGGACCGAACATGTCGCCTTGAATTATCCATATTTCGTAATAAAAATTACGTAAACAAAAGATGAAAACATCAGTACTTTTAGAATTGCTCTTCTTTCCTAGTAAGAATTATATACTCAAAAGTAATTGCAGAATATTTTTTCCATTCCAAGTATTTGTTCATATCTTTGTCTTTGTTGCTCAATTTATTTTTATTTTTTGTATTCATGAACAATAGCCTTTTAGACCATCTTGTACCATCTCATTGGAATCAGACTTTAAAATTATCAACAGCCCCATTTGTAGTATTTATATTTCTTTGAACAATTAATTATTCGTATTTACAACGATGGAATCATCCGGACTCTACTGTATATCATTTTAGGCAGACCCGTCTGAAAAACATACTGCAAAGAAATTGTTATCCTTTTCTTTATCCAACTACAGTTCCTCTGTGCATGTGCACACCACCATTGTAGTAGTATGGCCTTTCGACAATTGCAACTATTAAAGCAGCCATAACAATAGACATTATAAACGAGAGAATAATGAATTGTTCACTTCTTTTTGCAAATTTTTGAGCTCTGTCAATATTTCCTCTCATGATACCCTCATCAAATTCTTTTTGGGTTCTAAAGGCAAAATAAACAGCTGGTATGCCAGAGGGAAAGAAAAAAATACAAGCAATAATTGAAAAAATCTTCAAATATCTCATCCTACTCTGTCTGAGGGGTCGCTCTAATTCAGACCACCTCTGGGGTATCCCTCTTGTGTCAATATGTCTTGTGCCGTCTGCATGGGTCACCACTTGACCTTGCATAACATTAACTTTACCTTGAGAGTTGTCATACTGAACTTGAATGTTTGTTGGACTCACAGTTCCTTCATTATTATTGGTATTGGAGGCAGATGATGCAGAGGTAAGGTCTGCACTAGTTGCACCATTAGTTTGTTGAGCTGTGAATTTTCCTGATGAATGAGAAGGGCCATTAGTGTTACTCTGTTTGCCATCTTCATGATCATCATCTACTTGAAGAGCAGGATTATCGAAACCTCCTGCAGCATGCTGAGTTTCTCTCCCTCTAGAATCAAGGGAAGGTGATCCTGACAAATGAGGCTGAAGATTCACTTCAAGGTTGCCACTTCCAATAGGGGCTTCTTGGTCATCATCATCTTCTTCAACTAGATGAGTGAATCCAAAACCACCCTCTTTAGACATCTTAGTTGGATCTTAAAATAAAAGGAAAAAAAACAATTTTAAGAAAATGAACAAGAAATCTTCCCTTGGCATTTCAAAGCATTACAAAATTATCATTTTGAGCATTGGCATAAAAAGTTTTAAGTTTTAAGTTTGCTCATCTATCTCAGTGGCACCGATTTTTAAGATTTGAATCGATTCAGTCGATTCGGTTATTAATCGATCACTCGTTTTATACTATATACCTTAACCAGGCTTTCCATTGTGGTTTGACAAAATTGGAGAATTTTGTCGGTGATCCGGTTGGTCAAGTGGGCAAAAGCCCCATTTGCTTGTGGCGAGGGTGATTTTAGCATTTAAACACTTAACAGGTCACTATATGAACACCTTCAGTATGAAAAAATTGCAAAAGAAAAACGAGTGGTTTCTCTATGGGACAGTGTCATAAATGTATGGATAACGGAAGATTGCTGTCTTCAAAACTCATGAAAAAGGGATTGCCTGGAATTTATGTAGGTGTACTAAAATGGCCAAATCTTAGTTAAATATCAACTGAATTTTATAAAATTGGTCTCAAATGAAAGGGAAGATGTTCCTCTATGCAAGACTTTATAGATGTATCGAAAGCGGAAGATTGACATCTTAATAACTCATGAAAACGGATTGCCAGGAATTTACGAAAAATCAGCAGTGTTTTAGTGGTATGAAAAAATTGCAAAAGAAAAACGAGTGGTTTCTCTATGCGACACTGTCATAAATGTATGGATAACGGAAGATTGCCGTCTTCAAAATTCATGAAAAAGGGATTGCTGGGAATTTACGAAAAATCAGCAGATTTTTAGTGGTAGGTGTACTAAAATGGCCAAATCTTAGTCAAATATCCACTGATTTTTATAAAATTGGTCTCAAATGAAAGGGGAGATGTTCCTCTATGCAAGACTTTATAGATGTATCGCAAGCGAAAGACATCTTAATAACTCATGAAAACGGATTGCCAGGAATTTACAAAAAATCAGCAGTGTTTTAGTGGTATGAAAAAATTGCAAAAGAAAAACGAGTGGTTTGTCTATGCGACAGTGTCATAAATGTATGGATAACGGGAAGATTGCCGTCTTAAAAACTCATGAAAACGATTTGCCAGGAATTAACGAAAAATCAGCAGTGTTTTAGTGGTAGGTGTACTAAAATGATCAAATCTTCGTCAAATATCAATCGATTTTAATAAAATTAGTCTCAATGAATGGGGAGATGTTCCTCTATGCAATAGTATCATAGAAGTAAGGAAAATGGAAGGTTGGCGTCTTCAAGATTCATGAAAATGGATCGCCGGGAACGTACGAAAAATTGGCAGATTTTTAGTGGTAGGTGTACTAAAATGGCCAAATCTTAGTCAAATATCAACCGATTTTGATAATATTTGTTATCAATTGAAAGGGAAGATGTTCCTCTATGCAATAGTGTCATAGATGTATGGAAAACAGAAGATTGACGTCTTCAAAACTGATGAAAATGGATTGTCGGGAACTTGTGAAAAATCAGCAGATTTTAGTGGTAGTTGTACTAAAAATGGACAAATATGAGTCGAATATCAACCCATTTTGATAAAATTTGTCTCAAATGAAAGAGGAGTGGTTTGTCTATGTGACAATGTCATAAATGTATGGATAACGGAGGATTTTCCGTTTTCAAAACTCATGAAAACGGATTGCCAGGAATTTTTTCAAGGATTTCTGCGCATCATTTTTCTTCTTATTTTGCGGAATCTGGAAATTCGAGGATTTCCGCTAATTGGCGGAAGAATGGAAAGCCTGATATATATATATGTGTGCAAGCTGACATTCAACTAAAAATCGCATCCATGCAATTATTTAATGATTAAGTACCTACCTTCTGTCCAACCCATAGTATTAACAACAAGCGGTATAGGTTGAGACATCTCAGTATAGGCTTTATACACAAAAGAGATGCACTCTATGAAAAGTCTTGGATCACTGGGTGAAACATCACCAAAGAACACCATCCTGCCAAATATCAATGTAAACATATGTTGCCAGTCTCAGGGTTATTTGTAACATAACTATTGCATGATTAGTTCTAAGACTCCCATATGTTACAGTATAAAGGATAAGAACAGAAGAGTTTGGATAATGCCAACTTGGTTAATATGAATAATCAATAATTCGAAGCAAACGCAAAAGTCCCAATTTCCCTCTCTTTGTTTAAGTAAAAAAAATCATAATACAATGGGTCTATTGATAATTCAAAGTCTGAATCCTATGAGATGGGACAAGTTGGTCTAAAGGTTGATTGTTCATCAATACAAATCATATAAATCAAGCAATAAAGCCTAAGATACAAACATATACTTTGTATGAAAAAACTATTCTGCATTACTTCTGAGTTTATAATTCTTATCAGCTGGGAGAGAAGAGTAGAGTCCAGCAATTTCAAAAGTCTCAATTCTTCCCCTCTTTGTTTAAGTAATTTTTATTACGAATTATGGATAATTTCTAGTGACTTGGTTGGTTCATATTAACCAGACTCTACTGTATATAAGATGTTTTGGTAGAATTCTTATAGCTGCTTTTGAAGGAAAACTACATCACACAACTACATCAATATCACAATTCTATATCAAGAGACATCATATGGAAATGGATTGATCCCTCTCTTAACTGATGGAACCCATTAGACACATCAAAGAGCTTTACCCAATTACCCTTGTCTAAGCAGTAAAGCTTGAAAATGTTCATACAGGTTAGAAGTACTGATTTTGTTCTGTTTGCGTAAGGGTACTTAAAGTTGTTTTTTTACCATACGTCAAATCTATTTTCATACAGCTGTAATGCTTACCTTTCAGCCTGTTTCTGATGACAAAAGGGTGGACCTGAAATGGAAAAGAAGATACAGATAACAGACTGATACATTTTCAATCTTTTCTTAGTTCCACATTACACGCCCGGCCTTTAATTTATTGAAATGCCACATGTATCATGTTGGTATTGTCATAAACTATACTAGGCAACAAAATATGGAGACACTTTTCCACAGATTGTAATTGTAACTTGGTCATATTTATAACAAAAGGAATCAAATGAACAGCTGTTCAATTTTCCAAACAGTTGAAACAAAATGAATGTAAGTAAATTTGCCAGTCAGAAATCAACAAAAGAAATAATGGTAATAATAATGGCATTTATATATTCCCAGCTTCCTCGGAAGTATCCAAGGGGTTGCCTGTTATTGGCCTAGCCCTCGGAAGTATCCAAGGGGTTGCCTGTTATTGGCCTAGCCAACGCAATCTAACATAGACATTCCCTATTCCCTGCTGATAGTTGGATGACTAATTATGCTGCTGGGTGGACAGGACGGCTGCAGAAAAATCCTTGGTTGAGACCAGATTCAAACCCAAGGTGTCCCGGTGACAAAATATGGCTCTAACAAACTGGGTTATCTACGCCCCCTTAGAGCTAGCCCAACGCATGCAGATAAAGACAAAAAGTAAATGGAGACAGAAGATTTGAGTTATATAGTATTTGTTTTTGCTGTTTTGGACTTTTCTTTTACTAAATTTGACAATGATCAACAAACATATAATGTCACTACAATTGTCTTGAAAAGGACACAAAATGGCAACCACTGAGTTTCAAAAACCGAAGCAGAATTCTCAAACCATAATAAATTGTCAGCTCAATTTCATACTCTAAGATTCTTGTCAATACAATGCCAGAACCATGAAATAAGCATCAAAATAACAGATTTCATAGTCAAGGAAAGTGAACTTTCACCAAATCTTGTAAATTATATCAAAGGTTCAGTCTTGCTGAAAATCATACACCTATTTTGACACCCAGTATAGGTTAACCATCTATCACTAACACATAATACCCCTGTCTAGACTAAGATGATACAATAATGATACTTTGTATTCAATACTAACCTAGGACAGGCTCTGTGATGATGTGAAGAGACAATGTGGCTGGGGGAGAGAACTCAGTCTGGCCACAGTCACAATCCAGGTATGCCACAGCTGGTGCACTAGAGACAAGAAAAAAGATTTGTTATTACTCTTTCAAAACTGTATACCCAATCTTATATTTTGTATAAATAGAACAAAACCTTTAAACAACATAAATGTGAGGCTACTTTAAGTCATATATCCACGATTTATTATTACAGAAAAACAGGCTTAGTTTCATTTTGATTTATTTTTTTCAAGTAAAATAACATAAATTACATTTTCTTTTTAGGCAAACATTTATCCACATGGTTGCCACAGAAATCTGAGAGCCCCTACTGAGGGCTGTTTCTCAGAAGACCCCTAGCTGAGGGCTAAGACCCTCCTCAAGAGAGCTATTTCTCAGAAAAGGCCTCTACTGAGGGCTATTTGGTGTTTTTAGAAGACCCTCCTCAAGAGCAGACATGGGTACGAAGCCAGCTTCGGCTTTGGCTTCGCGAAGCCGCAGTTTAGAAGCCAAGGCTTCGTGTTATTTTTTAGAGCCAGCTTCTGCTTTGTGATGTTTTGAGATGCTGGCTTCGGCTTCGTGATATTTACAAAAGTCCTGGAATCTTTTTTCATTAAAATTGGTGTTTTTCTTACTCCAAATCCTTTCAAAGTGTTAAAATGGTAACTAGACACTGTTTACAAGGTACATAGCACTTTGTTTTACTGAAATAGGATGATTTCCATAGAGTTTTCTAAAAACAAAGGCTCCGGCTTCGTGTTATTTTTTAGAGCCGGCTTCATGATGTTTTGAGATGCTGACTTCGGCTTCGTGATGTGTCCTGGCTTCGGCTTCGTGAGCTTCAGCTTCTTACCCCTATTGAAATTAAAACACAGAATTTGACAGCTGAACACACTTCCCCAGGACTCCCGATTTCTTGAGTTTTGGGATTTAAGCCTTCCGTTTTTCGATAGATTAATGACACTGTCTCTTGGAAAATTATATTCAGTTTCATTTGAGACCGACTTTATCAAAATTGTTACATTTTGACCAAGTAATGGCTATTTTGATACACATCATATCGCCAATTTTTCGGATATGAGTTCTGGGACGTAAGCCTTCCGTTTTTAGATAGATTAAAGACACTGTCGCTTACAAAATTATATTCAGTTTCATTTGAGACCGACTTTATCAAAATTGTTTTATTTTGACCAAGTTATGGCTATTTTAATACACATCATATCGCCAATTTTTCGGACATCCCCGCGAATCCGTTTTCATGAGGGACGTCAACCTTCCGTTTTCCAATAGGTTTATAAAACTATCGCTTAGGGGATAATATTCCGTTTACTTTGAGATAAACCTTATCAAAATCGTTTTATTTTTGACCAAATTGTGGCTATTTTAATATACATATTCAGATTTTCGGAAAATGTTGCGAATCCGTTATTATTGTGAGTTATAGGACATCAGCTTTCCGTTATCCGATAGATTCATGCTATACTGTTGCTTTAAAAATATTCCCTTTCATCTGAGACCAACTTTATCAAAATCGTTTGATATTTGAACAAGATGTTGTAATTTTAGTATACCTACCAGACCTTCAATGAAACTGCCTCTAACTAAGGTTTTATCAATGCACTCCTCCCCTTCTGTGTCCTATTATTATTGCTTCTTTGTATATATGTATGTCAGGCCTTGTCGTGGCGAGCGATGCTTGCCTCCGCACACACCTGAACTGCTGGAGACGAGCGATTCATCAATAGCCTGAGAAATTAGTCAAGTAATTGAAGAAAACTACTTTTTTTAAAAACTATCTGGGCCTGATTTATGACAATTGAGTTCCTCAAGCATCGTTTTTAAAAAGCACCAAGACACTTAATCAGTGTGATATTCGATACATCAGTATTAGGAGGCACGGCACAAGTTCTAGTTATTTAAGTTTAAACAGTTGTGGTCACGTCTGTGGCATGATAATGGCACCATCCAACACCTAGCATTAGTTGTTCAAAGAGTTGTAATAAATCTATCCACCGTCTCAGGGTTTCCCGAATAATCACCACATCACCTAATGGCTAGTGTTGAAGTTGGCTCACATGTTAATGATCATTCAATGCCATTGATTTTTACCCTTGGGTCGAATCAAAGTCGTGAGGGTTGCAAGAAACAGGATACCGGCACCGACCACGTTACCTTTTAAGATGTTATTTATTAAGATTTCAGTCCCTGGCCACAGTCCTGCCAGCTCCTTTCTACTGAAAAAGAGACACACTGTCCAGAACGCACTGATTTAAACGTTAAACTTCATGGCCCTCTGACAGAACTCCAGTGGACTGTGGAGTTTATCAAAGACACTAATTTAAAGATTTAGAGTAATTTGCAGTAGTCCCTGGCCTTTCAAATAGTCTTAATGTAAGTTTAATCGTAAAATTAATGACATTTTTATTTTAAAGCCTTTTTAAAGAAATAATAATTTATTTTATGTTCAAATTTGAACATTTCACACATGGAAGATGGTTGATCTCCCCTTAACACTCTCACATCAACACCTTAAAACAATCCGCATTTTGGGACATTGTTCTGAGAAACAAATCAGAGCTGCACAAAATATTTGTTGGCTGCCAAACCTTTAGAAAACTAGGTGTACAGATCCGAAAGGGGCTCTAGATTTGCTCCATTTACATATCTTTTTCAAAAACTCTGGGGGGGCAAGATGTTTGGGATAATTTTGAAAAGTCATTTCAGGATCTGGAAAAGAATTGGTG
>JAUUEB010488531.1:0-10798 GCA_032362205.1 Clione limacina | reverse complement strand
ATAAATGTGAAACAGTATATTTTCAATCAACTTAAAAATGTATGCTTTAACTGTTTGTTTTAAATTAAAATTAAATCCTTCGCATATAGCATTTTTCCTGTTTCTGAATCATAGTCACAGTGACATTTCTGATTCATCTGTATGTGATACGTCTAGTGACGTACTTAGATAGGGTACTTGGATCATGGGCGAGCCTCCTGGGGTGGAGGGAGACTGTACTTCTACCATACCCATTCATTTTTGCCTTCTCCATCGCACTCTCTGAAGTCTGACAGTTTTCTATTGCTTCTAGTCTTAAACTTTCCACTGACAACTATCTTCTATCATAGCTTTCTTTCATGACCTCCTTATCCATAATGAATACTTTAGATCTTCATAAATTAAAAATGGCTAAACTAGCATTGTTTTTACTCCTGGTTTTGGTTGTTTGCGTTCTTCGCGAAGCCTGGCTAAACCTGGCTTTCAATAGGACCTTTTGTCCTCTGGAAGTCTCTGAAAGCTAACAACAGTACTACGTGCTTGTTTCAATCTTAAAGTACGTACACTGAATTGCATGATTGTACAATTTGAAACTTTTGATGAACCTTCACTTTTCACGAGCATGCGAGGGCAAAATGAACACACTGTGTCGGTTGCCCAAAAATGCTTGCTATTGAACGCAGTTCTTAAACTGTTATGGGGTTAGGGCATGGAGGTACTAAGACTTAGTACCTCCATGGGTTAGGGTCAACCACCCTCTATTTTTTTGCTAACTTCATATGAATGCAGTTTTGAAAATTTCCCATTTGTGCGCCTCGATGTTGGGTTATTAAGTAAGATGGATATTTAATTTTTTATGAATGAAGTACACCCTGAGTATGTAAGATATCGCAAGCGATAGCTTCAGCCAAATCCATCAACGGATCTTTGAGATAATCGTCACGCAAGCATACAATTCAGTTCATATTGTTATAGATTTATGTAAGGGTTTCTCCTGAAGTAGATGTATCAAGTTATGTAAGAGAATCTTATATTTGAGTATTTACTGCAGATACCTATTTACAAATGAAACTTGGAAAACAGTCTTTTAAAGACTGAAACGATATGAAATTCATTTTTATCATCAATTTGTGCTATTTTATACCAGTATGAACAGAATGGAAAGTAACGTCGCGGCTTGAGAATAAAAACCATAATAATTGAGCGTACACATCGAAACTGTTATCAAGGAAACACCGTATGAATATGATTCTGATGACATAGACAGTCAATATTAATCATTATTTTGCATTATTAATTCAATGTTCTCTTGTAGACAGTTTGAATGGTTAGCCATGCCTTATTGAAATATCTTATGTCTGTAAATATTGCACAGAACCTTTGTTTTTTTTATTCAGACAATATACTATTCTATAGAACAAAGGGCTTTGTCAGCATAATGAAACACATGATTAATTAAAGCCCATTAAAGCACATCATTTTATGATGATAAAAGTGGTTCTGAAATTTATAATGGTGAACAATATTTCGATGATGATTAAAGATATTTGTGAAAGTGTTTGCTTTGTATTATTTATTGCAACATTATTGTTTGATACATTATTCTAACCTGTTACATTAGTTTTGTGTTTTCTTTTTGATTATATATTATTCAATTATTGTTATAGTAGTTTAAAGCACAGCGTTACCTTAGTCGTCCGTTATGATTCATTAAGATTTTGTTGGTTTGTAAATTTAATCTTTGGCTAGTAAATTTCTGACAATGTCTGCCAGATTGGCTGGTAGTGCTTTTTAGTTTTCCTCATCCCTGTTCATGACCGCCCAAAGTAAGTTATAGTTTATTATCTTATTATTATTATGGAGCTAGACAAGTGAAAAACGGGGGGGGGGGCGTTATAGGAAGTTTTCGATCGACGTGATACTTTTCTTTTAGTCTCATGTGTTGCGGATCGTGTAGGGATATTTATTTTGTTTGCGTTCTTCCTTCCAATTTCGAATTTGCTCCTCAGTCGTTCATCTTCATTATTTAATATTAGTTGCGTTATATAATTACGGCCACTTCCAATGATTTAACTTTACTTTTTTTACGAATACATTCGTTTATTTTATTCGTTGAGTTGTGTTTTTTCACCTTTTATATACATTGCACTTTTATATTCGAAAATGTTGATTATATTATCAACCTCTAACACAGTAAAAAGTCCTATATACACAACTTCTTAATAATGTATTTGTCTGTTCAGAGTAGTTTCTTTCACGCATTAATATTACAACCTTTTTAGGGGACGGCCTGTTGTCTCACGGTGTATTAAACTTTTTAAAGCCACGTGAAGCCTGGCTTTCAATAGGACATTTTGTCCTCTGGAAGTTTCTGAAAGATAACAACAATACTACGTGCTTGTTTCAATCTTAAAGTACGTACACTGAATTATGATTGTGCAATTTGAAACTTGTGTTGGACCTTCACTATTCACGAGCACGCGAGGGTAAGATGAACACACTGTGGTGAATTGCCCAAAAATACTTGCTATTGAACGAAGTTCTTAAACTTGAGATGGCATCACTACTAAAAATACTCGATCGTAGGGTTGTGGGGTTAGGGTCAGCCACCCTCTTTTTTTTGCTGTCAAAGACTAAGAATGCACATTTCATATGAATGCAGTTTTGCTAATTTCCCGTTTGTGCGCCAATTATATGTTAATAATCAGTAAGATGGATATTTAAATGTTCGTAAATGTTAGTATCTGAATTACACCCTGAGTATATAAGATATCGCAAGTGATAGCTTCAGCCAAATCCATCCATGGAATTTTTTAGATAATTGTCACGCAAGCAGAAAATCAAGCAGACAAGCATACAATTCAGTTCATATTGTTATAGATGTATATCTATGTAAGGGTACCTCCTGATGTAGATGTATCAAGTTATGTAAGAGCATCTAATGTTTGAGTATTTAATGAAGATACCTATTTACACATGAAACTTGGAAAACAGTCTCTTGAGGACTGAAACGATATGAAATTCATAATTATAATCAATTTGTGCTATTTTATACCAGTATGAACAGAATGGAAAGTAACGCCGCGGCTTGAGAATAACAACCATAATAATTGAGCGTACACATCGAAACTGTTATCAAGGAAACACCGTATGAATATGATTCTGATGACATAGACAGTCAATATTAATCATTCTTTTGCATTATTAATCCAATGTTCTCTTGTAAAACAGTTTGAATGGTTAGCCATGCCTTATTGAAATATTTTATCTCTGGAAATATTGCACAGAACCTTTGATGTTTTTAAATTGAGACAATATACTATTCTATAGAACAAAGGGCTTTCATGGCGCCTGGCAGCAAAATGAAACACATGATTAGTTAAAGCACATGAACGCATATCATTTTATGATGATAAAAGTGGTTCTGAAATTGATAATGGCGAACAATATTCTGATTAATCTGATGATGACTTAAGATATTTGTGAAAGTGATTGCTTTGTATTATTTATTGCAACATTATTGATGTGATACATTATTCCAACCTGTTACATTTGTTTTGTGTTTTCTTGTTGATTATATATATTTCATTTCATTTAAACTATAGTAGTTTAACGCACAACGTTACCTTAGTCGTCCGTTATTATTATTCATGAAAATTTCATTGGCTGGTAAATTTAATCTTTGGCAAGTAAATTTCAGAAACTGTCTGCCAGATTGACTGGTAATGTTTTTTTTTAGTTTTCCTCATCCCTGATTTATGCCATGATATGCCCTGGATGATTTCGTTGGCTTCACATCAATTCTATCCAAAATGCTCTAGATTTGCACAATTTCTTTCTCTTATTTTCAAAAAATGAGCCATTGATCCCCATTTTAGATTAAAAGTGCACTAAATTTGCACTATTTATAACTAATCCCAAAAATGTCGGCCGCTTCGTGGGCATTGTTTTGATCATATCCAAAGTTGTCCCCCCATTTATAAATCCTGGCTACGCGCCTGTTCAGAACTATAAGCATTCCCTCACGATGGGAATCAATTGATTTTGAACACTTTCTCTCATAATCTAACTATTTTATAAAATGTTATGCCATATTATTTTTCTCTCGTTCATCAAAAGAAACAACCCTAAGTCATTCATGTAAATCTTACAGAATCGAGTGTGTTGTTTGTAGATGTGGTAGTAAACTAAGTATTTAGATATATACCGAGACTCAAGTTCTTATTCCATATCTTTGAATAAAGGACGCGAGGTGTTGAATGCTGTATTCCGCATATATATCATCACAAATTTTATGTAGTGTTGGAAGAAGGCAAACAAGTTGCTCGTGTGGCACAACTGATGACAGATGCTGTAGAAAGTGGCAGCCTAGCCTCAGGGACATCACAAACTTCGTTACCGCCCAGAGTCGACAAGTTAAGGTTTTTTTGAAGAAGATGATGATTGTACAGGAAATGACGTATAAGGCTGGAACTTTTTATTTGGGATTCAGCCCTGAGGCTGCGTCAATGATGAACGCAGAACCCTTGACTTCTGTTTCTAGATTGAGCCGAATAAGAGTTTTATTTCATCTATCAGCTGATGTTTATCGATTTCAACGAAACAGAGATTTGCGATAGAAATAATAAACATATATCACCTAGTGTAGCCAAGCATGCTTTGTCTGTTATTCTAAACACTACTTTTCTATTAGGGTTTTTAAGGTAGCGAAAATATGCTTGAATTAGACAGACGTCTTAGTTCAGTCATAGTGGTCTTTTCAATATTCATAGTAAATTGTAATAGCTTAAGGATATTAATATGAAGTTGTATGAAGATTATACACAATTTACTATGAATATAGAAAATATGTTTTTTTTTATCAGCAATCAAGCATTAATTGAGCATTTTTTGGTATGTAAAAATGATTATTGCTACGTTTTTCATTAGTGAACGAAATGAAATTTTCTTGTCAAACTTATAGTCTATATTGCTTTTCATAAGACTAATAAAGCTTGGCCACATGAGGCGAGTACAAATATCAGATATCTGTGTACATGTATATAAAGTTAGTATGTAAATAACCACGACTTGTAAAATATCTCCGCCTTAGAAACAAAACTGATAATATATAGAGTGCCAACAACCCATTCAAATCTGATCTAAAAATTAATTTGTTTTGATGATAAACATCTAAATAATCATGTTAGATAAAAAGGGTATTAAATTACATCCGTAAATTATTTCAGATAAACGAATGGTTTCTATAAAACCATTTTGAAAGTTCTATTGACTTCTTTAATTTTATAAGGTCAAGCGAGCTGAAACAAATTTGTGCAACCATGTTCTGGAAAGCTCTATTTTCTTTTCCAGTGTATCATACATCTTAAAAATGGCATACTCAAAAAGTTTCAACTTCAGTTTGTTTTCGTGATTTACGCCCCTATAAGTATTATCGTTTGTATTCAGTATCAATACATGGTAGATAAATGTTGATAAATCAGATTGGTTGTTGGGGAAGCCGTAAAATAAAAACAGTTATCAAGATAAAGATTTGAGTTGAGAAGCAGCCTTTGAGAGCGGGTTAAAAATGTTGAATGATTCCATTACCTATGCGCATATATTTTGCAATATAATTATAATTTATTATTATACTAATGTTATTACTATGTTTTTCTATTACTTTACTATACTTGTACATATGTTTGTTTACATGCCCATATGTTGTTAATCGCAATATGGGTCAATAAACTGAATTGAATTGAATTGAGTTTCAGCGCAGGTATTCTCGTGGGATTGTGTCGACCATGGTGCAGACAGACACGATGGCCAAAATGTTTCTACCTTTTAACAGGTGATGTTTGAAAACGCATTGGTCTATTTGCACCCATCTTCAAATGGACAAGGGTAAGAAGCTATCATCATCGTTGTTGATGAAGGATAAGTTGTCATAGAAGTTTGTTGGAATTTTTTAAAGATATTTAGACGAGATCGTGGGGAAGGGTGAACAAAATGAACGACAAGATGAATCAAATTCGCATCTCAAAATATCATTTGTCTGTCGTAAAAATCGAAACAATTTGAATATCTTTAAATTATATGCTTTGTTTCTAAAAGAATACTACGCATTCCAAAGATTGTCTTTTTCCCCACATTGGAGGACATCTAATGCCTTTAAAGTCAATAGTAATAAAGCAATGTAAACTTAGTTCAGCCAGTGGAGAACATCATTATATTTATGAGAGGAAGAGACTATTTAGTGAGTCAAATAGATAGCGTATAAATCCGATGAATAAATAATTATCACTGCATACAGATGGCGTGTACAAATTGATATCTTATAAAGATGTTTGAGCGTGATTCATTACAGAACAAAGAAACAAGCTAGACGCTAGACTTAAAGACTGTTTCCCCAATCATGTTTTAAATCGTAAATGTATACTTAATGGCAGTAAAAATGTAACGCTTTCTTGCTCTCTAACCATAATGATCAAGACATGATTCACGAGAACCGTATATATCATTGATGAACATGTACATAGACATCGTAATTTTAAATCTTTTTATTGATAACTTTGAAGTCTGCAGGGACATTTTTTTGAATGTTATGATTAATATTTTTACGTTGAACGATAAGAATGTCTTGGTGCCAATCCGTGCTTTTACACACTTGAATGTTATCATAAAAAATTGTATTTTTGCAAGGCTTCAAAGTGATCAAGTAAATGAAGATATAAATAAAAGCTAAATTGAGAAATGTTTATGAAGCATGTTAATGTATTTAAGTGTATTTCTATGCTGAGAGGGATAACAGTTCTCTATCTTTGAAGTTCACATTTCCGCTGCTCTCGTAGGAAAGAAAATACCATCGATATGAATAAATATGATTCTTTAAAAAACGTATAGAAGCTGGAAAACAAATACTAATATGAACTGATATGAATAAAATTGGTGGACATTAATATTTGCCTGAGCGTGTGTTCACGCGTGAATGTACTTTTTGGAGGCGTGGTGACTTCGGAGATAAATCACTCGCCTTGCTTGCGAGAGGGCATTGGTTTGAATCTGGCCAATGACTTGTGATTCTTGGATGGTTAATGTGAATCTCGCCTTTCATATGACCTCCATGTTTTGCAAAAGACGCTAATCACTTGCAGCCAATCAACCAATTAATCAATCAATCAACCATTCAATTAACTAATAAATCAATCAATCAATACATCAATCAATCAATCTTTCAAACAGACAATTTTTGTTTATTTGTATTAATCTTTCTTGTGTGCAGAGTATACAATTTAAGTACAAAAGATTCCAGCAATGACATTTAGGTAATTAACCTTTTATTAATCACACCGTCAGTAGATGTCGGGATATTAGCATGCCGCATTACGCCATGAACCAGTGGGTTGGCCTGCTTGTCTCACATTTTACACGTTCTTTACGCTATTCTATATCATTGATAAATATCTGAAACGGCACTCGTTTCAACGCCTAACATAATGCTTGAGTCATTAGCAAAAAAATATGCTCATCTTATTTCGAGTGAAGCAGCATTACTGTTATCTATACTGGTAATAATAATAATTTACACGAATGAAACTTTTTTAAATTATCTTTTAGTGTATAATGCGTTTTTTTAAATCAGTTATTAAATGAAAGGTTTGATTAAAATAACTGAAATGACCAACCTTTCAAAAACATAATCATTTCGATATCAAACGTTTGGAATCTTGTATCACTTCTGGCCTTCACTACTTTAACAACGCAAATCTTGCATGGATTTAATTTTGTGAATTTTGAAGATGTTTTACGCATTTTACTTCAACAAGTAAGCGTATTTGGGCTTTATCTGTTTACTTATAATTCAACAATGTGTTTACGAGTTTTGAAAACAGTTTTTAGTGTCATCCCGTTTCAAAAGTGTTATTCCTAACTAAATTAAAAAAAATGTTGGTGAAATATTCACGCAAGCACTTCAAATAACATATTTTTCACGCAAATAAATCACTTCAGATCTGCTTAGACTATGTCGTGGTGACTTCAAGAATGTTCCTTCCTTACGTCTGCCACTAAGAGGGACTCGGCTATTGCTATAACAAACGAGGGAGTCTGATGCAATGTTGTAACTCACAGCATCATTTTATTATTACGACACATTTGATTCTGTTTGTTTACTTCAAAGAGTTAATTCTAAGAAGAATTTGCTACAAATCATTCTGGTTGTAAGATGTTATTGCATGCAAACACTGGATACAACCTGCTGTTTTCTATGCTAATATCTCTAATTTCCTTATTGTCATATCAGTGTTATCATTTTCTGGTTTTAAATCAATTGCATCTTGACAAGAATATACCTTGCAAAACTCAAATCGCCCGTCCCAGCCCACGCTCAATATAAAGAATTATCTGCATCAGATAAAAGCCGCCGTTCCGATTTAAACGACACTGACCTTTGTATTGTTTGTAGACATGCGGTTAAGGTTGTCTTGTAAATGGGTTTCATTATTTAAGCAATCTTTTCAAACGCATGATCTTAAGATTTGAAAAATACACTAACACACCTTACCGCGCTTTGAGTACACATTAACGCAATAGTCTAGAATTCTACTCCATACATATGAGATGTGCATTTCATCGCTGAAGAGCAAAACATTTATTCTAGAGGGTGGTTATAACTTTGTTTTACGGAGATCATGTTATCTAGACTATTCTTTAAGCAGAACGTTTAATGAAGCATAAGAAAGTCGTTCATTCTAAAGGGTAGTTGCAATAT
The DNA here is from genome assembly GCA_032362205.1 of Clione limacina. Taxonomy (NCBI): domain Eukaryota; kingdom Metazoa; phylum Mollusca; class Gastropoda; order Pteropoda; family Clionidae; genus Clione; species Clione limacina. The sequence continues at coordinate 2,067 of JAUUEB010488531.1, read as the reverse complement.
TCTTTCCTGAGATCATATTATGTGTGTTTTGTTTGAGGGGTTCGCATTGTGCTTATTTGTAGCTGCCCCTCTTAAGAAAAAGCCCGTGGATTTTGCCCTATATTGGGAGAAATTTTCCTTAAATTAAAAGGTTATAAACCGAAAATATGTTAGATTTTCAAAACAAAAGAATATTGAGAAAACGTTAAAAGTAAGTTAACAACTGAACTCTGACCACGAATTTTCTCTTTTTTTGGGGTTGGGGATAATTTAATAATACTATTTTTTTTAGATATTGTTGTTTAAATGGCAATCTTTCACCATAATATGTACTAGGGAATTTAATTTCCATCGAATTTATATCACATAACCTAACTTTGAGAAACTATCGAAAGCTCTGCAACATTTGTGAATATCCCTATATAAGTTTTTCCTACTAGATATTGATGCCTCTTTATAACTCTAACCTTTCTAGGGAAGACCGTTCTCTCACATGTCTTTTATACTACTAGATATTGCCTTCTGTTTATGGTGTTCCTATTTAAACCGATTAAATGTACAGCACTGACTTAATTTTGAATTTGTAAAATGTTGTGATAGTTCGCCAATATTATTTATCAGTTTGTCCAAACATCAGGCTGTCTTCATTTTAAAGTAATGGTCACCCGAAACAATCCACTGTTCTCTTTCCTTCCAATCCTCGGTCAGTCAATGTCAACAGTGGAAAAAGCCACGAAACATCCAACAAATGACTGGTCTGGGTCCATCGTCTATTTTCACATTCGATCCTCTCCGTAGAGAAACTCACGTCCGCTAGGGGCAGTCAGATTTTTGGCCATGTTAAGCTAAAGTCAGCAGAACTCTCACCTTCGGGACGTTGACAAGACGGCAAACTAATTGAAAACTTGCTTCTAATGTAACGATGTTTTCAACTCGATTTGATCGTGTGATAGGTCTGAACAACTAGGAAAGGCGTTAGGAGATTCACATCCCATCAACAGGCCCTCGGGCGTCCTTGCCCCGCGGCATTGAAGACCCAAAAAGAGCCATAGACTTTTTTGTCATTGAGTGAACACTTCTAATAGCGCATTACAGCTGGAATTTCCTGCATTTCAAGAGCAACGATATCTTGTTTCCTTAAAAGTTCCAACTCATTTCCTTAACTCCAACTTCCGTCATGCTCTTGGGAATTATTTATTTAATTTAGCAAGGTTACGAAGCTCCTATGTCAATACACATGTACTTGATCTTAAATAAGATCTTGGAAAATTACCACTAATGGGAGACAATTTTCAATTTGTACGGATTAAGATCAATTGAGGTCCTAAAAGACCGAGAAAATAATGAAGGCCTCGAAAGGCTGAGGAGGTGACGACATAATAAAAAAATGGTCCAAGTATATGACAACAACTTGACTAAGTATCAACTGTGTTCAAGTCTTTTGGTTGGTTGTAAATGTGTTGTTATTCAGTGGTACTTACACACTACACATGTGAGAATAACGTGGTATTTGAACCGGTGACATAAACGACACTATCAACAACATGACACAATGTTTACAAAACATGTTCGCCTCATTCAAGATGAGTTTTTTTCAATTATTAATTTGACTCAGTTATTCGTATAATGAAGTATCAAAGGAAGTTTAACAGAAAATTTAAAAGTTGGGAGTGTAACATAATACTCATATCTAGGAAGTCAACTCCACCTTAATCTTCCTAAATAAATCCATCAAATAAACGAATCCATCAAACAAAAGTGAAGAAATTTTCCACATGAGCAGACAGTCTGTTTAAATATCAACCCATAACTGAGACTGGAATTAAAAAATGACAAATATAATCCGCACATTTAGTTTTCCCGATAAAACGTGACATTAAACATGTAACATGTCTCTTAACATCAATATTAGAAATTATGACAGAACATAATTGATACAGTTCTTTACTTAGTTCATATACCTATTTCTAACCTACAGTTTGTTGCTTTTAAAAGATTTGATTACAGTTTGTTTACACACACACACACACACACACACACACACACACACACACACACACACACACACACACACACACACACACACAC
>JAUUEB010488521.1:0-10798 GCA_032362205.1 Clione limacina | reverse complement strand
CTCCTTTGGGCACACGCTGAGGACAGAAGGACACTGTAACTTTTTTAAGAACCCTTGACTGCCTCTATGAACGTACGAAGTTGAACCCGTAAGCATATAAGCTGTTTAGGGATCGGAGCTGATCTCACGGGGGCCGAGCAAGTAGGGCGCAGATCTTCCTCCTAATTAAATTTTTTTTAAATATAACAATAAAACATTATTTTGCTTCTACAGGACCTCCATTGAGACATATGTGTCGGAGGACCCCTGTAAGAGGAGCCCTTTATTCTGAGATTGTACGTTAACAACATTTTCAGAGAAGCTTCTGCAAGACCCCGGTGTGTAAAGAACCGGGGATCCTTGTAAGAGGCGACCAAATTAAATACACTGTGATTTTTTACCCTCCCGGGATTTATATGAACATAAGCTTCTGCAAGACCTCGGTGTGTAAGGCACCGGGGGCCTTGTAAGAGGCGACCAAATTAAATACAGTATCATTTTAAATCATCAAAAATGGTCAGAATAAATACTGAAGGAAGCTACGCTGCCTGCTGGTCGGTCCTCGTGATCCTTATAACTGGTACGGGGGGATGGTGCCTGACAGAATCTCCGTCAAATTAATTGAAAATTCAGGTCAGGAGGTATGATCATTTCATTCACCATTGCCTCATCTCATCCATCATCAAGACACAAGCATTTTCCTCTCTATCTATCCTCTATCACTCCTTAAATATCCTCTTCTATCCTCTAGGAAAAAAAAAAAAAACAACAAAAAAAAACAACAAAAAAAAAAAACTAAAAAAAAAACAACAAACAAATATGAAAAAAACAAACAATCAAACCCTTGTCAACACCAACACTTAATCACTACATGAAAAAATATCACCCACATCCCCCAATGAGCTAGATGAAACGCAATAATCCCATTGTATCCAATGGTCTGCTAAATCTGACTCAGAGGGGGACCCTACCTTGTCCTCTCTCTTTTGTTTTAATCTAATTCCTTCTCTTATATTTTTTTTTGGGACAGGCGCTTTTCGAAGAACGAGGGTCTGTCCTCTTTTTGTTTTTTTTTAATTTTTTTTTCTCGAAAAATCCTTCTCTCTGCGCAGGACGCCCCTTTGGTTCATTGGGAACGGACCAAGGCGGGGGAGGAGGTGTTCAAGAACCGATGATGAAACAGAGGATCTCTCGAGATGATATTTCTTTTATCTCTGAGAGTCTTCAGGCTAAATACAGGACAGGTGGTCTCAAAGACTTGGTGTCCAGACATCTGCACGTTCGCTGGTTTCCTCCTTCTCAACAGGTACACGGGGGTGCGCCACGGGGAAGAGGGCCTGGGGACCGGACGGGATTAGGGCTGGGGATTGGACTCTCCTCCCTACGATACTGACCTTTGCCAGGAAAGAAATAAAAAAAAAAGAAAATTTAGAAACATTGTCCACACCACCCAAAACCAAAGGTGGGGGGGGCATGCCATTTAGAACAGAGTCATCACCTGGGTGTGACGTCGTGACGCTGATGGGGCAGGCCATTTAGAACAGAGTCATCACCTGGGTGTGATGTTGTGACGCTGATGGCAAGCCCACCCCACAAAACCCCATGATTATAAATAGAATAGACTATAAACAGTGGTGGGGGTACGGTGAGGTACTCCTCGCAGGCCTAGGGGCCCTCCAATGGGGGTTACTGAGGAGGGTCAGCAGGGGCCGGTGGGGTGCCTCCACGGACCTCTCACCACCTTCTAAAACTTAGGTCCATAACCATTTCCCCAATTTAATGAAAATAACATAAGTAATGAAACAAGACTGAGATAAATATAAAACAGAAATAAGAAAATAAAACAGAATTTTAAAAAACGTCCTGACATGATCGCGGTAGCGGTGTTCAAAACCATTTTAATTATTTATAATCATTTTTTATCTTTCTCTAATGTTAATTTTTTAATTTTTATGGTGGGCGAAATACGGGTATACCGTAAAGACCACCCTAAACAAAAATATTCTAACTTGTTAATTGTACTACTTATGGTTCTTCTCCTAAAACATCAATGTTTTCCATTTGCTTGATTGAATTAACGCATGGGCGTTTCCAGAAAAGTACGTAAATGAGCTCAGTAGTAAAAGTTGTTTCAGCTATGCCGGAATTTTATCTTTGTTTCGTTTTATGCCGTTATTTAATACCCTTCATGTAAGCAGTTTCATGAACATGTGACGCAGTTCATCACAAGGATTGATGGTAGGTTTTTATTATTACCACATATGCCGAATCCGTGGGGTCTATCCGGGGCTCTTCTCACTTTATTCACTGTTTCATGTTATGACTATTTATTCCTTATAATCTACATTTATTTTGTATTTCATGAAAGTTATTGATTGTGCATACTTTGAATATAACATTGCATGCATGCCACATGATGAAAAGCACATACAATGCCCTTTTATTATAACTACTACTACCATAATTATTCTCATAATGATATGGCTTGTCCAATATGTATTTACGTCATTTTTGGTAAAATGTAATATATGCTTTGATTTTTATATTTCTATGAAATAATGTTTTTTGTGTGTATTTGCAAATCACAATGAATTACATTATGTATGTATTGTAAATTACAACAAACTTCATTTGTTTTCTTATCTTATATTAAAAAAAGGCCAAATCACACAGTTACATACGCACGCACCTAACAACAACACCAAAAACAACATCAACATCAACATAAATATAAAAAGAAGGAAATACATATTTCACATTAATCCTAAACTATATATATATTAAAAGTGTTTAATGCCTTACGCAACACAATAAGGTAAAATTACCTTTGACCAAGAATCGAGCTAGCGGAGAGATTCATCAAACATGAGGCACTGGACGGATTCGAACCCGTACCCTCACGCATGCAAGATACTATGTAGCTCACTAGGTAGAGCCTCTGCTTACTACGTGGATATACTCTGTCACGTGATTGTATCCTGAAATACCTCTACAATAAATTGACAACGTCATTACACTGAAGTATTGCTTGCTGATAGTCAATCATGAAACACAAAGCTTTCATAGCGTGTTGCAATTCCAAATACCCTTATGACATTATATAGAAGTCGTTCGATATGAAATACTAGTAATACAATAATACTTTTGATGTTTAAGCCGACATGACATTGTATCGTCCAATTCATGAGGGTAGACCCCATAGACAATGTTGAAGCTAAAACGTCGCTAAAAAAGTCGCTAAAGCTAATTTGATACCTTCTTGTATATCCACATTAATGGGGCAATGAATATCTTCTGAAAAATCAGGCATGCAGTATTTCTTATTCAATTAATTATTAATTATTAAAACAGAAAACAAAACACATATGTGGGGAAACGTTTTCTTACTTTTTACCATATTTCTTACGTCAGCAAACAACGTGCATAACAACAAATCAAACAATCTTGTTCATAAAAGTGATTTTTAGTCGTTAAAACTAGTTTGTAATTCTATTATTGCTATCGCAACCACACATACAAAATCAAATGGCTGGGGAAAATGATTGTCAATAATTTTTAATAATTTTCTAGACCAGGATATTTCATTTTTTTTAAATTAAACCCATTTCTCTGTCATATTTCCACAACCTTAAAATTTTCCAAGACTCGAAACAGTAATACTCTACCACAAAGACTGTGAGCAAAACATCGCAACGTAATATTTGCACAATTAGCAGGTTGGTGACTCAAACAGGAAGTATATGTCGTAAATTTCGTGTACTTAGAACACAAATATTACTCAAATCAACGGTAAGAAAAAACAAACCTAGGTTTTGGTTTGCAGGTACTTACATATGCAATTGTCTCACACTTAATGCTTACTATTTTTAATTTGATGATTGACGCCGGACAGAAAAGTCAAGGCTGCAATCTCTACCCAAAATGTAATGGTTCACAATGACCAGCACATGGAACTCACGTTGCCTCCCCCTACAGAAATACAAGCTAGCTGACACTCAGGATGTCAAAATGGCGACAAACCAGATCATATTTCTTGATCTTCCTGCAGTTGTGCAATCTGGGCAAACAAACTGGACAGCGTCCAGCTACAATTAGTCAATTAGTTCGCCTCATTAACGTATGGCAGAAGTTTGGCAGCTCGGAAGGAATAAGAAAGGTTTCGACCGTCACAAATACCGCCAATTTCATCAATGAAAAACACATAAGCATATAAAAAGAAGCCTATTACATTTGAATAAACCAGCAGAAGGTACCACCATCACCCCATTGTCGTATAACCTAAAGGACGACATATGAAAAGGAGTAAGTTTCTTCTAAAATTCATTATCAAAAAATAAGAGTGACAAATCAAAATATAAAGACAAAAGAAAATAAGAATTCTGAAAGGAGTGTCTCAAGTCATCCTGAACCATTCAAAACAGTCATTTTTTCCACTCTAAATATTTTTTGATTCATGATTTTTTTTATTTGTATATATTTATAAACATAATCGTTGATATTCTACTTCATGAACAAAAGATATTGTCTGGTACATTTAATGTTTTTCAATTTTTAACAGACAACTTCTTAAATATCGTGGTAAATCAATAATTGTTTTTTTTATCCATCTTAAGTTTCAAAGAAAATTATATGAAATAAGAAAATTTAGAAACATCTAAATGTCATCTCTGAGGCAAGTCTTCTCAGTATTAGAATATAGCACTGTGTTTAACTGTTTGTGCAATGAGAAACACATGTAGAAAATACGCAATCCTGACAAGTAGGAAGTTTCAATCGTTATAGGATCAACCCAGTTGTAAAAGATATTAAAATCTACAAGCATGTGTGTCTAATCATCGACTTTCATTATCTTACTAATTTACACCCCTTGCTTGTTTTGTCTATATTTAACTGTTGTGACGGCAGTATATCCAAATAAACAAAAATAAATTCATGACCGGAACAGGAAGGTGATCGTAATTTAAGTAGATTATCGTTTGTTTATTTGGCCGAGGGATGTAATAATGAAGTTATTTAAGTTTAATGGATCTAAATTCTTTTTTTTATAATCTCACAAGCTTGTTGGTGACTCCAAGCGCTTAAAATGCGTGTTTATTCTCCAATAAAAGTAAACTAAATTTTTAAGTTTAATCAGGCACGTAGCGAGGGGGACATGGGGGAAAGGTCCCCCCATTTGAGATAAAAAATGCTCTAAGTTTGCACCGTTTTTAACCAATCTCAAATTCGCAGCCATTACTTTGATTATATGCTCTTGAATGCTCTAAATTTGCATCCTTTTAAACCAATTTCATTAATTTCACCTACGCGCCTTAGTTTAATATTGAATTCCTTGGGACTTTTTTTTTTATAGCAAATGTATTTCTTTTTCAAACAAACACAATCAAACAACTACGAGGGTAGATAATTCAAAAATTGAATAAACTTAAAAAAATAAAAGAGAGACCAATTATTATGTTCATTGTGAATTATTCTTTGCTAAAATATCCAAGAAATTATTTCAGTAATTTAATATTGTGAGCACCTAAGCGTGAGGGTGTTACCCACACCAATAATATGACTGTTGTCGGTTATTATGAAATTATATATCCTGACCTTGTCGTTCTATAATTTTTTATATCAATAAATCATTTTTTAAAATAAATATTATGTTGTATCAAAAGTTTTATATCATATCAAAAATTTGAGAAATATACCATGCTTCGTTCAGCACGATCTAATCAATGTAAGTTGTCATTAATTGTCATAATATTTATTCTAAGTCATGTCAACATATGGTGCTATTGGGATCACACACCTCCCTTTTAACTTATTTTTTGTTTTATTCTTTTAATTAACCTTTCTTTTATTCTCACAATTCAAATAATGTGTTAACATAAACGACCAAAACAAAAGTGACACGTCTTCTATCATAACATTTGTACAACTTATCAATCAACCGCAAAAGTCATTTGATTAATTAGTTAATGTAGTGATACGCACTGTTTATATAACTCCTATTGACACATACAAGCTATTAATCACTAATCTAAACATAACAAGGTTGATACCCGAGGTTGATCAGTCCTTACACTAACATTATCACGCCGAAAGTGTGACTGACAGCCGTAAAGTTGACGTTCCCACGAATTAGGAAGTTGCTCGCTAAATGAAAAGCAAATCCAGATCGTTCATTCATCAAAGGTGATGAATTGAATGGGAATTAATCGAACCGCACATTTTGTTATCGGAGGTCATTGTTATGTGACACTTGAGGACCGCATTTGTACTTCTCGATGGGATACGAGTGACCGATTGGACACTTGAAAGTGTGATTACAACAACTTATATGTTAAATATTTAGGTTTGACAGTACATGACTTGTTGATTTAAGGGGTATTTACGAATTAATTTTATATTTTCTCGTGGGAATTATCAGATTGATTGAGTTCACATGATTTTTATTATCTTTGAATTGTTGTTCATTTTTTTGTTCTTAACTCTGTTCCATTATCATATCATTTCTTGTTGCTTTGAGAGGGACACATACTTTGTTCTTCAGAAACACGATAGACGACTTCCACACGCGCGTAAATGACTCACCTCAGCGGGAAAAGAGTTCTCAAAACGTATGCTAAGGGGGAAAAACTCTGTTAATTTTAGCAGTGGTTGTATTTTACTTTAGTGTAGGTAACAGGAGAGGTCAGCGGTTTTTATGTTTACAAACCACGCCCATCGCGCGTGTGATCTGTCCTTTAAAATAAGCAGGAACGAAAGATTTAGTTATGGCAATACATATTGTTTTTCATAAACAAGTACAATGGCAAGGGCGTCGTACATCACTTGATGCAGTAAATATGAACGTCTCTTAAAATATTAAAGTATTGTGGCTGCATAACAAAATTGCAGAATTAAGAACATGTCTGCAAATAAACATACATCTTGTATGTAAACAATTGTTCGTCGCGTTAACTTCTTATATTTGCGTAGGTTTGTATTGTAAAAGCGATGTGGTAATTGCGTTGTTGTCTTAAATATAGATTCTGAATTATAAAAAGACAAACTGAACTTGCCAGCTTGCTTTGATTAACAAAAATAATCGGTTGATATTTTCCAAACTTTCCACGCGCCATGCACACTTTTTCGGCACGAGCCATGTTCAGTGTTATTGTTTTTTGTAAAACTTTCGACATCTTTGATTATGACTTTTGATAACACGACGTTACCATGTGAACTGTTTAACAGGAAATATAGATATCTTAAGGTTAACGCAACTTCCTCAATCTAATTTAAAAAATATTGAAACCTGTATCTGTTTTTTTTTTTACATGAGGACGTAATAAAATTCTTGTCGTTTCCTTTAAAGATATACGAAAAAAATACACACGAGTCCAGCGTCTTTTTCCAATTATGTTTGCTTGATTAAAGTCTTTCATTTTACTTAGGGTAAGCCTAATCCTAAACATTATATCTGCTGTGAGACTTGTTTTTGATTTCCTGTTTCCGTGAGGGTTGTAGACAATTAAACATGGCGTGCTTCTGATTCAAATAACAAAATATACATATGTATCCCATTTATGTGTGTGTTTATGAGGCAACATTTAATTTGTTGTCATTCATGTTTCCAGTAATTCTTCAACATGTATATCATACACATAATCAAGCGCTTATCTAGAGAGGGGACAATCCCCCATCATATACAATGCTATAGATCTGTACTATTTACATCTTATGTTCATTGTGCAATGAACAATTAAAAATAAAGTCTGGATACGCGCCTGTACATAATATCATATGTATGGGATGAGTTTGAATCTCGTACCAACGGAGACGTCAATATAACCTGGTAACATAATGTGTAGGTGGATGTGTTAAAAATCCTGCAATTTCTTTGTAATTTCAAGATTAAAATTATAAACTATCATGATATAGATGGACAGTAAACAATATTTAATATGAATACCCTAATTACTTACACTCTTCCTGTATACATCAAATACTATTCTCAAGATTGGAATCTATATAAAAATGCATTTAAAAATTGAAGATGACCTAAAAGTACGAATATTGATTGATGGTCTGTCTTTTTACGTTTGAATTATCATTGAACGGTCACATTTTAGGTTTTGTTACGAGTTTTGAAAAAAATGCATATTTTGTTTACACGAGTTTTTACATAGCTTATACACTCGAATAGAATAACTAGACAAGAGTGTTTCACGTTGAAACAAATCTGATAATTTCCGAGAACAAATAGTTGTTTTGTCACTTTTCAAGGGATGGGGGATAAATAATGACTCTGTTTAGGGGGAAATTGAAACATTTTATCTTTAAACTTTCATGGAACTTTTCAAAAACCTTGATACGCTCTGTAGTTAGTTGACTATTTTTGAATTAGCAATCACATTTTCTCAATTCCATAAATACTATATGATGACAATATGGAAAATCGTTGTAATGAGTTCATCAAACGCTATGACAAAACTGTAATGCATTTTAGAGCACAATTTCATGCATGTTTGATTTCATATTAGAATTTAAAAGTTTCAAAACCAACTAAAAATAAATACACAAGAGTCTTAAGTGAGCTTGAAGTTAACTAAAGACTCCTGGGTATTTATTTTTAGCTAGTTTTGAAACCTCTAAATTCTAATATGAAATTGATATCTCCCAACAGTGCCTCAGAAATGAAGCTTATTTCTAGACATGCATGTTTGCCTTCTGATTACACTTTATCTGACTACTGATACAAATCCAGACATATAAAAGGGCATTAAACGCCCAACAATTCTTCATTATCTTAAAAACAAACCAGGATATCACCATCCTAACCAAAAGTGGAATTCCCCGATGATATCTTAATCCTTTGAGGTATTTTCATCCAAAACACGACATAGGCAGATGTTTGTGATAAAGGCATGTTCAAAGACTGTGATATCATCTCTTCATCAGAAAAGTATGATATTGTGTCTGAACATATAAGAAGAATGTCAATTTTCGCTCTTTCTTCATGCAAGTTGGTAATTATATTTTGTTTGTTACATATCTTGGTTTAGATCTTCGCAAAGTGAGTTTTCAGTTGAATGAATCGCATGTATAGCATTGTGATTCTTAGATATTGTGTGTATCTGCTGTTTGGACGACTAAAAGTTGTTTCACCATTAATTAAATCTAACACTTACAAGTAATAACATATGCCACTGACCAAAGTACTTTAATGAAGCATGAGGTGGATTGACCAATGGGTTTACGTGGGAAATGTTACCATGTTGTTGGTCAGTTATTCTGAGGGGAAAATATAAATGCAATTTGACAACTCGGTCATCGTTGTCGCTATGCTTTCATGAGAATTATAGGTACTAGAAAGTCACATGAAACAGAGAGTAACATATTTACAGAAATGTTATACGTTTCAGTCATTGCATATATTGGGCTACAATAGTAACATACAAAAAAAGTAAAGATTTGCCTATATAATCTTTAACGGAAGCTCACATCAGGATCAGTGAACACAAGTTGCGACAAGATATAGCAGAATATACGATATATCATGGTAGCACATTTTAGCACATGCCGGGAGAGCTAGAATGTTTTCACAGCCATAATATTAATACCTGTTTAATATATAGAATTATTGATATCAAACCAGGTAAAAGAAAAAAATGTCAATATGAAAAGAATAAAAAAAAAACATTGGAAACAAAATTGCTAGTCGATAACTTAAATAAGTGAGCTTTCTGAATTATAGGAAACTATGAAACTCTGTCTTATATTGATATTTAAAATATACACTTTACATTCATGTTTGCATTGAAACTACTTAAACATATTGATACATCAACAACGAGAACACACCTTGTGTTTATATTCATGATGGCTTTAGAATATGAATCTCTGCCTTCAGGCAGAAAACGAAACTGATGACCGACCACCCTCACAGTTTAACTGCGGAAACAGACACAGATCAAAGAAACGACAATCTTTAAATGACCAGCTCAGAGGGATGACCAGTGGTCAGTTAAAATTCTGAAACCACGATCATGTCCACGAGCCAGCGTTTATCTGCGAACGATTAACAAACTTCAAGCAAGACAGGCATGCCGCCATACTCTTTTTATCCTTTGTTCATATAAAACTTCAAGGCCAGTTTGCAGCAAATCTCTTTAGGGACTTAAAGCGTTTTAACGTTCTGTGACATCAGTGCTGCTCTAATTCTTTGAAAATTAATCAGTGGATTACTCTAGGTAGCCCTCAGGGAGTTGACTTAGCAGAGATCTCTTAACCAGGTGTGGCACATTTGTTTGTTGAAAACACACCCATCGCTCTAACAGATGGACATATTATTTTAACAAAATGATTGGTTATGTTAACATTTGTTTAAATCAACAACAAATGACAATAGCCGAGATTTGGAACAGTGTTTATTCTGCTGTGAACAAACATGTTTGTCTGTTATTTCAATTTCTTATAGATTTTCTTTTTTGTAAAGTTGCCTTGATTATTTATCTATTTCTAAAAACTACCACGACAAGATGTTTAAACTATTACAAATGTGTTATACTTCTCTATATTAGAAACAAACAAATAAACAAACAACACTTTTTATTATTTATCCTAATGAGTATTGGTAGTATGAACTAAGTTTAAGACTTACATTGAACGATATATATATATATATAGAGAGAGAGAGAAGGGAGCGATAGAGTGCAAGAGAGTACGAGAGAGGGAGAGAGAGAGAGAGAGAGAGAGAGAGAGAGTGAGAGCGAGAGCGAGCGAGAGAGAGAGAGGGGGCGAGTGAGAGTGGGTGCGAGGGAGGGTGGGGGGGGGGGTGCGGGGGGGGGTG
>JAUUEB010488510.1:0-10799 GCA_032362205.1 Clione limacina | reverse complement strand
GACAGACAGACAGACAGACAGACAGACAGACAGACAGACAGACAGACAGACAGACAGACAGACAGACAGACAGACACCAAGACAGATCCCCATACAGATCCTCAGACAGACAGACAGACAGACAGGTGGGTAGGCAGGCAGACGGACAGACAGCAAACAGACAGACAGACAGACATTTGTTTTTCTCAAATGGGGGTATTTTAAGCAAAGTGCTATTACTAATTGCGCTTGGCGCGTGTTTTTAAGCATTGAAATGATGGAGGAGTTGGCTTTTTGACACTTTCTACTTATTTCAATTTTTCTAACGAATACAGTTGCGAATATATAGGCTTTTCAAACTTTTTTGAGAATGTCGGTGGGAGTCCCTGTCTGCAGGGGTTAACTTTTTGTAATAACCTTTTATTTTTTCAATACTGTTTTTCTTTTTGTTATTCTTCCAACTATTGGGGATGTTGGCGCGAAGCGCAATTACCAACCACGCACAGCCCTTGAGTTCTGCAGGACGGTGTCTTTTTTAATGACTGTTATGCATTGAAAACCTTTAGGGGATGGGTCTTTGGATACTGTCTTCTTACCCTTCTACTTCTTCTTGGTCGAATTCCTAGAGGAGGTCCGGTAACGCCGACGTGACGAAGTCGCTTCTGATATAATATAAGCGACGTCGCACGCACATAAAACATTTCTTTCATCACTTCTACAAAACCAAATTATGTATGATACACACACATAAACATAAACACATTGCCATGTGGTCTTATAAAAACAGAGCTGCCTTGTTGTAATGCTATTTCTAATCGTTCAATTTGTCGTCGATGAAAGCATGGTTGATTACATCGATTAACTCATTCAATTTTGTTTGGATTTATTCCAGTTTCTTTGTTTTTAATGTTTAATGTAATGTTAAGTTGATTATCGCTCAAACTCATCGATCAAACATTTAGTGATTGATATCCGTCAGCCGGGGGAATCACATGGTTAATCTCGCCTCACTATACGTGAGACCGTTTTCTTCGCTAAGTGATTGGATAGTTCCTTTCTTTAGAACACTACAGTTTCAGAAATATATGATAGGTATGTAGACACTATTTAAATACAATAATATAAGTATCATACACAATAATATATTGTATGAAAAAAAATTCCATCATTCTTAATTATTTTACACGGCAAAGCGCTTATAGTGTACGTTGTATGAAGGCAGTATAAAATGTACAAACCTCACTTTGATAAACACAAACAATTTAATTTATACACAAAAGCAACACATACATTACATGCACAAATAGAAGAGCATAAGACTAAATTTTTCATTTCTGGTCGAATTAAGTGACCAGTCTGAAGTGGCATGTCTAAGTGAATGTTTGGGACAAGCTGAAAAGGAAGCAACGCATTGGAATCAGTATTGATCCTGTTTTTAAAGCGATCGTGAAAAGACTCAACAGCCCTTTCAGTTGTGTCCCTGTAGAAATGATCAATGACTTGTAGCTATGTCAGAGCGATCAGCGGTTGGCTGTCTCGGTCTTCTACCCTCAGGCGAAAATAATCATTTACAGTTCAAGTCATAAGTCTGCTAGTTTTTATGTTGGTATCATGGACTATCAAGGCTGAAACAATCAAGTTTACTCTTTTTCTTTTTAATTCATTCATTTATTCGTCTCTTTACTTCCTTCGCGTTGTCATATTGTGTATTCATACAATACTTGATTCATTTGAGTTTAAGATTACAATGTGTGTAGCTCTAAGATTAAGCCTGCTGAATGCTCAATTTAGTATTAGTAGTAGTTAATTGATGTTTGAGATCCAGTTAGCACCTGTTCATCCTCCTTTGTCTTTTTTCAAAATGTTCGAGGCCCAACATGACGGCCTCCTCACTGAATGCACAGAGGGTCATAAAATGTACTTTTGTTAATCCCAAAAGTGTCCAGTCTATTTTAAAACGTATTCAGATTGTGTGATGTCACTACATTTTCCGGCAGGTTATTCCAGGTGTTCACTACCCTTTCTGAAAAATAGTTGCGTAATTGTAGGCGTGGTCTGTTCTTCTCTAGCTAGTAGCAATGGCCTCTGGTATTTGAGTTTGCATTGATAGTGAACAGTCTTTTGTCTACAAGGTAGATGCCATGACTATATTTATAGGTGTCGATCATGTCTCCACGTTCCCGTCAGTGTGTTAAAGTTGGTAGTCTCAGTATTGCTAGGCGCTCTGCATATGTTTTGTCTTTGATCGATGCCCACAATATTGTTTGCCTTAATCCATGGTTGTGTATCCTCAATTTGTCTTAGTTTTACGACATCGTAAAAATATATATTATTATTACTTTTACGTTTTCCGGGGAAAGGGAACTCACGTATCAGGTTGATTAACATACATTATCTATCAAACAGATGTAAGGATATATGTTTACTGTTCGCTTGCATTATGATGGCTTTCATAAATCACCACGACCTTAAAGTATTTATTTAGATCAAGAGTCATTGATATCTTCACATCATAAGTATTTAACTACAGTCATTTAAATGGATAACCAAACATCAAATGCGGAACTCAAAAATAAACAAAAGTAAAGGACATGGATCAATTTGGCATATCTAACAAGAATCGTTCTTTAGACCAAGGGAAACAATTAATTCATGCTAAAAAATGCTCCCTTGTGTTCTGCCTTTCAAGGGAGATAAATCTGATCAATATGTCTCATTTCTTTGCATCAACCAATGATTCAATTTCAATGAACTTAAACAGGATGTTCAGAGGTCTATAATTTCAATAATATTTTCTTGACTCATTTCTCAACGGTTTATGACTAGTTTTTGACCAATTTTGATGATGATAAGGTCACGTTTATAGGTTAAATGTGACGACATTAAATGGTGAAAAATCACATATTATAGCAGCCCTTTGAACAGTCTTTGTTAGAAATGAATTTGATAACCTTCAAAGATAGTAAAGCTATAAAGCAATGGTCCAAGATCATATCAGATTCAATTCTCGCATATATTGTGTTACATAATATCATGCCGATTTATACTCACTATAAGGTTAACGTCATGTTGTGTTTTCCCTTTGTCAGTCTCCAATAAACGATATACTCTACGACTCAAACATACCAATAAACATATGACATATCTATTAACATTTTGACAAGGAATTGTGATATCTTATTTTCATGAATAATTGCATTCTCCGTTTCCTTACAGTTTCCGTTTTGACTGGCTACGCCTCAATAAGTTGGACACCATTGTTAGAGTGAGAGACAGTTGTATGACAATTAAATTGACTCGGAAACTATTCACATAATCAAACATACCCAATACCCGGGGACAGAATGGCTTGTATCATGTGTGGTTTATTCATTTAAGACCTAGGAATAACAGCTGTCTCAATAACTTCCTTAAATTATGTCAATTGTCTCCTAAACACAAATCAAGTTTAATGACAGTGTCTGTGCAATATATTGATAGAAAACACCTTTAGAAACCTTACAAAATAATTCGCCAAAAATGTCATTGCATATTGATTCGTACAGAGTTCATGCAAATTAGTACTCAATCATGAAATGATGCAATTCTAACTAATATACCACTGGTCAAGGCCCCTGTACTGTTGTTTGTTTACAATATATTGTTAGAGAACACTTTAAGGAACCTGAAAACATAGTTTGCCTAAAGTGTTATGGTTTATTGATTCGTGCAGGGGTTATGCAAATGGGGAT
The DNA here is from genome assembly GCA_032362205.1 of Clione limacina. NCBI lineage: Eukaryota > Metazoa > Mollusca > Gastropoda > Pteropoda > Clionidae > Clione > Clione limacina. Next base: position 7,089 of record JAUUEB010488510.1, on the reverse strand, counting down.
TTCTTCATAAAAGGCAGTTATTAACTCTCATAAACTCACTTGCATGACCCCTGTACGACTCAATTTACCAATAATTTTTCGGTGACTTCAACTTATTGATAATTTACGCTATAAGTAAGCAAAAACAATTAAGTTTAATGTAATGCTGATACATAAGGCACGGGAATTCCCTGTGGAACTCAAAGGGGTTTTGTTGTTACTATATATATATACGCTGATCACCTAACTAAAAAAGCAATTTTTCACGATTTACACATGTCAAGGTAAAACTTTAGAGGTGCTGAACATTAAGATACGGCAATTTGAATTGTTGAAAAAAGAAGTGGTGAGATAATGACCGGATGACGTCACGGTCACGCTTGACATCATTAGTTGGGAACTAATCGTCATACCGTAAAAACAAAAACATATTTGTAATCGTCTCATTTTCTTCTTTCATTTGCTCGATCCATTCTGAGCATTTTGGTCTTTTGACCAATGGTCAGCCCTAGTGGTCGGTTCGTCCATGTTGATCTTTTGGCGAAGGCAACATTTTGTGTCTATATAACCTATACATCAATACAATTCATGTCCGGTAGAGTTAAGGGAGAAGGAGAGAAACCTCCCCCCCCCACCGACTATATAACCTGGATATGTGCATTGTATCATAGATTATAATTTTTGCAAAGCGAACAATTTAAACATCTTATGACAGTCCATCTTATTTTAGACAGAAGAATCGGAGTCACTCAAGTTTATTCTAAAATTCTTTGTTGTCTTTGCATTTTCAGTTTTTGTATTTCAATAGTGATGTTTTTACTAATTCGAATGATTTTGATACGATGCCAGTGATACTAAAACAACGCAAGGTATTTTAAGTAAAGTTAACATAATGTAGAGGTCAAATAACCCACCCCAATGGAAAACTATCGACTAAGAGCGTCTCAATGTGTGTTTCTTGGCCCGTTAGATCGATTCTTGGCAAAGGGGAGAAATTCACACTTATAGGCGCACATTTATAAGATAAAGCACCTCACATCAATGTGTTACTTCTCTGTGGACTTATCATTGTGTGACTCTATGAGATTTCATTGTTGAGTTCTTTGGACAGCAGGAAACAACTTAATCGATGTTCGGTGTTTATGTATTTTAGTCCTTGTCTGATTTGACATAAACTCCAAGGCTTTTGTCTAGGATAGAGGTGAAGGTCAATTCGGGAACTCTAAGAGATCAGAGGAAAGACCGTACCGTCTGGAAGACTGAGATGAAGTAGTCGATGTCAGACTTGTGTAATTTGACTTTTCATCTGACCAATGGTCAGCCGACAAGACTGATTCCAATATATCTTTTTGGGGATCTAGTTAAGGTAAAGTGCGAAACCAAATTACACAGAAGATGGGATTTTCTTGGTTTTGACAGCTTGCAGAAGGATGCTGCATCACAATCGATATGTCTCGCCACATAGGACAGTCATGACTCAACGTATTGTAAATGAAAAACATTTTATTTTATTTATCAGTTATAAAGGATAAGTATTTGAGAACTGCTATAGCTAGTTATAGATTGGGTTCACACAGTTTTACGTTAGAAAGAGGAAAATGGTTTACCCCAAAATTAGATTTTTCAGACATGATTTGTGAAATATGTCGAGTTGTTGAAGATCAATACCATATTGTTACTGAGGAAACTTTTAGAAAGACCCTCAATGTTCAAATCTTGTAAAATTTTCAACACTGCTGATGGCATTTTGGCATTTTTACCATAAAGTTCTAACTTATTATAGAGACACAGTATTCTTACAATATAAATGTTTCCTGGTGTCACAAAGTATGTTGATTTATAATATATTAAGATTCGTTTTTTGTTTTGTTTTTACATTTTGTTTATGCCAAATTTCTCTATTACTCATTAATGTAGCATTTAGTCATGATAATTTGCCGAAAATTATTGCATAACGTCTTTTATACTAATTATCTATATATCTTATGTAGTTGTGTTTGTGTGGGTGTCTGTATGAATATATGTGCGGTTGACTACGTGTTTGATGTGTATGTGTACAAAGTTATTTCGTTTTATTTAATTGCCCTTTGGTTCAGTTGCCATTACTGCATTTGTATTTGTTCAAGAATTTGCTTATTTCCCAATAAACAAATCTGAATCTGAATCTTTATCTTGTTACCCTTAACGGATTATACTGAATACCTGAACACTGAATTGGCAATGACCTGATTGGCTTTGGTTCTATTGCCAAAGATTGTATATGCTTATTTGGATACTGATTTCGACAACGTACAAAACCATCATATTTGAACTTTCCTGACATATATTCACTCATTTCAATTGCTTTAACGACTTTGTCATTGATTACTGTAAATTTGCCAAAAATACGCTTTTGTTAACAAAAATAACGAATTGTCTTAACAATTTTTACAATACAAAAGTATTGTATGTATAAACGTATCATTAAGTACACTGAGCTAGCCGGATATTGTATATTCAAGTTCATAAGTGTCTAATATTGTCTTACAATGGATCTCATCGCACTGTGAAGTGCATGGAAATGAGACTGCAGATCTCTTTGCAAAAGTAGGAGAAAATCAAGAACAGTCTGATAAGTCATCATCATCATTTGAAGAGAAGACAATTATCAAAAAAATGTTAGAAGAAATTTAAGAATAACAATTCTGACATAAACGAAAAAGATCCACACTACCACTCTCCAGACAAGAACAAGTCATACTTTTCCGGCTAAGATCAAAACACAACAGTCTGCGACAACACATGTTCAGATAATTCAAAATAAACACGGCCACTCATTGTCAATATTGAAATGAAGCTCAAACTGCACCAAGCACCTTATAAATGACAAGAAAGATATCATGGCCAGCTCCAACAACAGAAGATCTGAAAATCTTTGGCTGCTTGGTTGATTTCCAACAAACGGCATATTTTATATGTGATACCGGATTGTCCATCTGACGAACACAATTAAGAAGAAGATAAATATCTATGTCCTACCATTTCAATAATTTATTACAATATTATACTTTCATTAAATATCTGTTACATACAGGTATACATTTCATATCCCCCCCAGTAATTTTTATTCGGGCAAAAAAAAGAATTCGGGTGAAAAATGTGAAGAACTCGGGTAGATTCTGGTAAAAAGTTAATAAAAGAAAAAAATAAGAAATTCATGCAGATTCAGGCCCTGTTTTCCTAACAGTCGTTTGATTCTGTTAGGTGTCTCACTAGGTGTCTCACTAGGTGTCTCACCTAACATAATCAAACGACTGTGAGGAAAACAGGGATGTACCCAGGGGGAAGGGATGTTGGATTTCATCCGAACCCCTTTAACATAGCTCTACAATGCACAATTTAGTTTCAATTTCAAAAAAAAATCCCCAAACCCCCTTAAATAGTTCTAAAATGAACCATTATGCTTCCATTTATCAACAATTTCCCGACCCTCCTTACCATAGCTTTAGAATGCCCAATTTAGCTTCCGTTTCTCAACTTTTTTCCCGACCCATCCGCCCTTAACATTCACCATTTACGTTCCATTTTTCAAACCTTCCCTGACCCTCATAACATAACTCTAAAATGCACCATTCACCTTCCATTTTTCAAATATTCCCCGATCCATGATTTAAAAAACATTCGTTGCACCATTTACCTTTCATTGTTCAAAACATTTTCCAGACCTTTATTGGTATTATTTACTTCTCTTTCTGATCCAACAATGGCTCCAAAATGCACTATTTAGCTTCCATTTTCAAATAGCTTGCCACGATCCCCTTAACATAGCTCATAATATACACCAGATAGCTTTTTTCCAATTTGTCCACGAAACCCTTTAACGTGCGTGGCTAGAGAGCAATGTGTATTCAGGGTGTTTAAAATAAAACAATAGTATTCAAGCCTCAAGGCCTTCAAATATTGTTACATTGTTACATATTTTGTGTGCATTTATGTTAGTTATAGTGGATGAAGTATACTGACAAGTGTTCAATTGTCATTATAACGTTTTTATTTTTGAAAATGAGTTAAGAACAAGTTTTTCAAGTGAAAATTTTCCCGGGGTAACACTAAAATCCATATTTAGCTTCCTTTTTTCACAATTTTTCGAGTGTATGTCCCCGGATCCCCTAGTTTATCTCGGATTATTGAAAAAAAGAATATCTAAAATATAATACTTGGTAAGCGTTATTCCTGAGTGGCCTGATCTTGTTTGTATAAAAATACGTGATTATGTTATTTGATTTACTTTAAAACCCTGTGAAGAATTTGACCAACAATACACGAACTTTTCAACTTTTATTCTCACAAACTCTCAGAAATACAGTTCAAAATTTTAAGATACAGAATACAAAATATCTAACATATAAATACAAGTGAATCAAACAGCTTTCGCCACTAGGGCCCCTTTAGTGCTTAACAAAACAAAACAAAATATTATACAGGAAAAACCAACATATATACAAGATACAAAAGCAAATAATTACAAAAAGCTTAAGTCAAATGAAGTCAATAAATCTAAACAAATTAAGGTCATTCATTAATTATGATTTCTTAAAGTGTGTTCAGTTGAATCTAAATTCCAGAAGGAGCACCATGAGTAGGAACCCTTATCATCCCTCATTTTACCTGTGGGTATCAAAACGATAAAATTTAGAATACAAGAAGAATACAAAAATGACAATACAAAATAATCTCCAAACAAACACACATCTACAGAGGCCATGCTCGTGATGCCACTGCTACTGTGTTTCCTTTATCCTACACCTACATCCCCCTACTCCATACCATACTAGCCCTATTCCCTGACCACTTCGTTCAGCACACGAAACACCGGCGGTTAAAACAAGTCGGACTTTGTGTTCATTAGGTTTCTACTTGGCCGCCTAATCACCCCCCCTGTTTAGGCAGATTAGATTGGCCCAAATTAAACTTATTTCAAATTCAAAAATATAATTTTTTATCCCTACAAATAGAACAAGACTTTCCAAGATAGTCCTTATATGCTTTTTTTTGCAATGAAAATATCCAACATTTTATGAGAACTAAGCAGCCCCGTATCTAATAATATATCCATACAAGTTTGCATAAGTCACTTGAAGTCTTGCCTAGCGGCTTGCCCTTTTTTTACACCAAATGGGTATACTCATTTAATTACCGAAAATAGAAAGGAATTTTTTCATGATGCTCATAAATGACTATTGCATTAATAATTGTATTCTATTTTTGAGAGGAGCATGCCCCCGTACCACCAAAATAATAGTATTATGTTTATAGCACAAGGAGACAAGCAAATGTGTTTGTATACTGATATATATGAAAACATGGCAAATTGAGACGGAGACAAAATTCGGGCAGCAAGCACAATTTCGGGCAATATATGCACACACACCCCGAGTCAAAATTGAGCCCATAAGCGTATGCCCCAAACAGTGTTAGAGGAATTGCTTAGCGGGAACGAAACAAAATGAATCAATCTTATTTGTTGTCTTTAATCTAAGCAGGTTTCAATTTCTTTGCAATGGCGCTTCCAAGGTACGCATTATGAACGGCGATACGAAATTACTTGGCACATGCAATGCATCTGTGTTAATTATGTGAAGAGCATTGTGACATTACTTGTTTGTAAAATTGGTCATCACAACTTGTCGGAATGTAATGAGTTAATATGGTGTCGGTCCTATTTTTTAATTATCTTTTCAAATATTTAGATTCACAAAGATACACGTGCTTCCAATTGTCACATTATTGTTTCATCTTTGATGACTAGCCCTCATTCTTAACAAGCTAATAGGTCGTGAGTTGGATTTTGTACTCACACCTGATGAAAACAATTTGTATCTTTGTGTTTCGTGATCATTTCAATTGTTTAAACTTTTTTGAATTTTAATAAGGTATGTTATTCTCTTAAATACTTAACCTGCTTGGATTCTTTCATCAAAAACTTATGCTAAGCCATGTCGGCCCTTTGTGTTATGTGACAGCATAAAGTGTTCGACTTTTGCCCAACTTTACATCGTAAGTATTGCTGTAGACAGTAGACTGTAATAGATATATGAAAGGCAACGTAAAACACTGATCAATACAAACACAAATGTGTTAATTATGTCAAATCTAATTTATCCAATGCTATCCTTTTACCCAAAGTGGAATCATTTTGGGATGCCCCAAAGCTAGTTTCAATATCGTTGTAAGTCTTTCCATCAACTTCTTGGTCCTCTGTATTTAAAAATACTAGTAATATCTACGTATCTTTGTCTCGCTATCTCCCTGTCTTTCTGTCTCTATGTATCTCTGTCTCTATGCCTCTATGTCTCTATGTCTCTATGTCTCTATGACTCTATGTCTCTATCTCGCTATGACTCTATGACTCTATGACTCTATGACTCTATGACTCTATGACTCTATGACTCTATGACTCTATGACTCTATGTCTGTTACGTGATCATTGATTATGTACTAATTATATAAGTTATCTTGTTTTGTGATTCATTGATACAAGATGTTTTATGTTCTCTGTAAATGGTAAACAAATTTTCCTTATCAGCTACTTAGATAAAGACATCAAAAACATCATAATACTTATATTATTGACTAGCGACTTCGTCACGTCGGCTTTACCCGACTTCCTCCAAAAATTAGCTCAAGAGAAGACGAAGAAGAAGAGGTTATTCATTCCCCAATGAGGTTCCAATGCATAAGTGTTGTAAAAAATTACCAGCATGCAAAACTCAGGCGCTTCGCGCCACAGTTCGAATAAGTAAATGAAGAAGAAAGTGTCCAAACGGCAATATCTCCATAGGATTTTGATGCTTGAATGTTATTAAAAAATGGTCTCGTAAAAAATTCAGTGTATATTGTTATAGATAGTCGCTTCGATGTTACACGATTTCCTAAGAAATTGTTTAATAAAAGAAGAATGACGCATCAACCTCCCACACACCCTATGTTTCCAATATATAAAGATTATACAAAATGGTGCAGATTAAAAGCAATTTGGCTCAATTTGAAATCAATTCATAAAATGTCTCCGTTTCTCCGTCTCCGTCTCCGTCTCCGTCTCTCTCTCTCGCTCTCTCTCTCTCTCTCTCT
>JAUUEB010488509.1:0-18935 GCA_032362205.1 Clione limacina | reverse complement strand
CTGAAAAAGAGGAAACTATTGTAGCATTGATTTTTGGGACTATAAACTTTTCCGGAAAAATCTATAAACATATATAAAATACCATAAACTAAGCTGTAGCAGTTTGCTAACTCTTTCAGAAGAATATTTACCCCTGTTTACAAGCTAGCTCAATGAGCTTCACAGAATATTATTATTCTCATACATCAATAGTAAGCCAATGGTAAAAAGGACAGTATTACAATTATGTTGAGGCTAGTTACAATCCAGTAGTAGTGGCAAAAAACATCAGCCTAAAGACCAAATCTAAAAGTATTGACAATTCCAAAATAATCTCATTCCCAAACAACATTGGCTTACATTAACCAACATCTAAACTCACCTTTCTTTTCCGTGTGCTCAACACTTGAAAGGGAAGAATGTGCTTTTTCTCCACGTCCCAAGCAACAGCTTCTGCATCAATGACACACGACTTGAGGTCTGAGCCTACAGCTTTAGGCATGCGTCTGATTATATCTGGATACTTGGTGGTGTTATCTTCAGAATTGCGACTGAAAATACAGATTTTTCCATCCTCTAAAATATGAATCTGAAAATGAGAAAAAATACAGCCAAGATGAGCAATGCAATTAAAAAACAATGCATGAATACGGTTAAGAGGCAAAAAAAAACGTTATCTAAAATAATGGATGGAGTAAAATATGCTAGATAAGTAGGTTATACATACATAAGGAGGTTTATTGAGGTATCAATGAAGACATTGTTGTGCTGATAGATTACCATAAGGTGAGGTTGTATGCCAAATTTCAACTGCATATGAGCATTAGAAGTACCCTTTTCTAAAATTTCCATCATTTGGTCAAATATAATCCGATTTTGATAAAGTTGTTGTCAAATGAAAGGGAAGATGTTCTTTTTTTTAAAACACATGTGTCTAAATGCCCCTACATGGAAATCCAAGGACAATTCGCAGCCCTTTTAAAGGGCCTGATATGAGAAAAACAAGGGTTTAAGAAACAACCTTCAAAGTTTTGTGAACAGGTTTTCAGAAGACAGAAAACAAAAATATGATTGAATAAAAATGTCCATTTATGTCATCTTTTCATACATGAAGTAAAATGGCTGAGGATAGCGACATCCACTCCTCTCCTTTATAAGGCAATATCTTGAAACTTTAATTTGTGAAAAGTGGAACCTTTCAACCAGAGGCGCAACAAATCAGATTTTCAGATGTTTCTGAATCTTTTTGTATGAGTTCCTTAATGCTTTAAATTTTCAAAGTTTAAAATGAAACTTTTAGTCATTAAAGGCCCTAAAAGTAGAATCATTATAAGGATACTGGTTTTTACATCCAATGTAATAATCACCTGTGCTCTCTCTCCGTCATATTTGTATTCACAGGTGAAATGCATGTTTTCAAAACGTTTCAAAACTTCACTGACTCCCTTGGTTGGATGTGCCAACATAGGCTTGAGAGGAATTCCTGAAAAGAACAAACAAAAAATCAATGACACCTTTTCCCTGAGAATGTTACAACAAAAGGATATATTGTGTGGATTTTTTTTTTAAACTGACTCCTAAATTAAAGTTGTTATATCTTATCAATCCTGCAATATAATCTCATGTTTACTTATATTCTATACACAAGAACTACATCATATCACATTACATTACATTACATTATTGAACCAGCAGTGATTGGGCTTTTGCCCTTCGACCTGATGACATGACAGAAAAGGTATGTGTATCCCTAAGTTGTGTGGTATGTGAGTATAAAGTGTTTGCAATGTCTGGATTGGGTGGAAGGTAGAATTTTCTAAGGTCGTCCAGTGCTACGCACTCAAAGAGATGGTGGGCCACTGTCTCATCAGGGCAGGGGCAGAGAGGGCACTTAACATTCGTCTTGACCCCGATTCTGTGGAGATGCGTATTCAGTGGTATGTGTTGGGAGCGTAGACGAAAGATTGTGACTTGTTCACATCTTTTCAGAGAGTTATTCGCTTTGGACAAAAATTACTTCAAGCAATATGACTTCTGTCAACAAATTCTGTGACTATATACCGGTTTTCTTTCCGGAGCATTTTATTTTCAAAAATTTCACTAACTGTGATAACAATTTCACAATTTAAAAACTCGCGAACAAATAGTTATAGATCCGCAAATCAAATATCTTATATTCTATCATTACGCAACCGCTTCCATTACAGGTGATAAAATATTGTTAATAATACACTTTAAAAGGAATAAAAAAAAAATAAGTGACCTCAACGATTCTTGAAAATTAAAATGCGAATAGTAAAATCCCAAATTCACCAATGGAAGGCAAAGAACTTGGTATACAGTTATCAAAACTTTAAGGGTAGTTGCAAATTATCTATTGACTCTGTCTGAGATCTATACAGCTTTTTAAACAATTTTTCAACATTAAAAAAAATTACAATTATGTGGCAAAAAACATTATACAATATTTATTCAAGAGTACAGCATTAAGCAACATGCAATATAACAAGACACATGAGAGCATTGTGATGGATAAAGCAGAGGGACTGAGGGGGAAAGTTGGCAAGATGTCAAGACAGAAGAATATGAGAAAGTAGTATAAGAGTATAAATGCTTTGGTTAGATGATAAATTGGTGAGAGAGAATAATTCATGGTTAACTCATCACAGGAACATTAATTCTGAACACACTTCACTAGTCTCCATTAAGAGTAACAGATCACTTATAAGCCTATTCAGAGTACAGTGACATTGCTTCTTAAAATGTAATAAAAGTTGTAAGGGGTTAAAAAAGGAGTAACACCTGTTGCAAGACAGATTAGAATTACATTTGCTGAAGTATTGTGTACAAGTATATTTTTTAATGTTCATAAGACAAAAAGTTAGATGTCAGAAATTAAAGTTAAACTGATAAAACAATACAGATTGAAATAATTGTGTTTAAAGGGTGAAGAGATTAGAGAAGAAATTGACAACCAAAGAAGCACATAAACAGATAGAGAGAAGCAAACATCAAACTGCAGATAGAGGTAAGCAAATAAAGACAGACAAATAGAGAAACATTCATGGATTCATGCATACTGATATATGAACAATGTAACACTATGTTGAAATGCTTTTGCAAATGGTAAACACTCAAGATATTTTGATATAAAGGCAACTTGTTGGGATGATAATACAAAATCTGGAAAAAAAAAATATCTGATCTTGTATTATCCGGACTAATTCAGATTTTAATTTCCAATAACCACTTCCATGCAAGGGTATGCAAACCTTATAATTGGGGACACATTTGACTTACCAAATTCCCAGTGGAAGTCCCTGGAATCTATGATATATTGTATAAACAAATTGAAGTAACTTTAGAGTAACATTCACTGGGCATTATATGGGTATTAACAAACTGCTTTGTAAGGACAGCCTATTAATACACAGCAATAACTATACCACATTAAATACTATCAAATTCATGCTAACTACAACTTTAAACTACCCCAAATTTTCTCAGTTGAGAAGTGAGGTTTTGTGATATCTTGTAACAGAAAGTGAATGTTTCCATAGCCAACAATCTAACTCTCCAATGCACACAGTCTTCATGGTGTTCAGAAAGTTAAAGAAAGAAATTTCTCATGAAAAAAAATACTGTAAGGATAAAAAATGAGAGATGGACTTTATAATATTGTAACGAGTAATAATGATTTGATTTTGCAAGACTTCATCATGTAATGCCATGATTAAAACAAACTTGAATACTAGTCAGATCGTTTGCATTCCTTTCTAACATTGAACACTTCATTTTTGCAGGGAGGCAACTGAAAGACAATCCAATTTGGCCTTGAGTCGAAGAGAGTCATCCACTTGCCTGACATGTACAAAAAAGACAGCCAAAGTTTGCAAGTTAAATCTTCACCTGGTTGAAGATTCATGCAGGCTAAAGTTAAATAGAAACCAGACACTAAGTTTAAGGTAGTGAATTAATGTTTGAACCTTTTGAAATCATAGCAACTTCGAACTTGATAAGCAGACTGAGCTAGCAAACACACTGGCAAATCATGGAATTCTGTTAAAACTATAGGTTTGAAATATTTTGCATACATTTTTTTTCATTTTAAAATGCAACTGTTTAATAACTAACCTCAATGTTAGGATGAAGGTGGCAAGCTTCAGGTACTTCTAGGTAGTGGTTGCTGATACCATCAAGTGACTGGATTAATGTATTCAGTCGAACATTGGGGTTAAAGAATGCAGCAGGTGCTCGATATTTCACTGAAATGTGAATCACAAGAAAATCATTAATTTTGTCATTTAGAAATAAAAAAATAAATATATTCCTTGTATCTTTTGTTCATGTTACATTTCTTATTAATTTTTATGTTTCATAAATATATTGTTCATAACAATTGAAAAGTCACCCATAACTCAGGAACTAATTGGCAACATATTTTTATTTGAAACCATTCTTGATACATTCTGAGAACTTTGTTTCTTGACCATTGGTAAACCCTACTGATAATTTGCCCAAGGATCAATAATAACCAGGTTATAACCATATTCTTAGCCAAAAAAAAGATAATGTGTCTTAACTGAAAAAGCCACAGTATTCAAATTAAATAGGAGGTTGAAAAAAACAGCAAAACTTACATCTTGCAACCTCAAAATCTTTCTTAACAGCGTTAGGTGAGCACCAGTAGTCTACAATAGCACTCAGACTTTGTTGATCATAATGGTCGGTGATGTGTGTTCCATAGATAACCTGCCAGAGGAGAATTTACAACTTCAGTATATATAACAATATTTTTTAAAATAAAATGTCTTATACAAAAACTACTTGAAATTGTCTACTTCCAAGCAACTACAAGAAAAAGAATTAAAGAAAATTGATTTTTGGTAATTAATAAAGAAAGCAATGTGTTATTGTTTTCATTAAGCCAAGAATTCTTAATATGGAATTTTTTTTATGGAAAATATCAGACTCAAACAAATTATCAGTTAGCATTACAAAATAAAGAAAAACAAATTATTTTGACATATTTTTGAATCCCTATTTTTCAACTATCTTTTTCATTTCAATAATAAGGCAACACTAAAAAGTTTCTGAATCAATGAGAATTCTATTGTCATAAAAAGAACAGCAAAAAATAACAGAGACAAAAAGTAAAGACATTGTTTAAGGATATGAGGCCATAACATCATGAGACTAAAAAGATGGTCAATATCTGAAACTAACTAAGTGTCTTACCTCTGACACCATGAACCTGATTCCTGTCCAAGAAGTTGTCCTGGGAGCCATTAATCCATCTCCGCCCATCACAAACATGGGGTCTCGGAACTCACCAACTGAGAAGGCAGCACATTCCTGTAGACAGTTTATATGGATATGTTAAGAATAATCAGTTTCTTTGAATTGTGAAATTATGAATCACCATCACAAATTTAACCTTCATAATGTTGATAGAAATGTTAAACCTCTTTACAAAAACTGTTCCTGTAAATCTTAATTTAAAAAGATCTATAACATATCGAGCCATGTATAAAATTTTAGATTGTTATTCTTACTCCCTCCCCAATATGATAAAAGAGTTGAAAAATCCTGACCTGTAGTTCTCTGAACCCAATGGTGTGGTATTCATGCGGCAGGTTCCATCCACCGTTACCAAAGCGACTCCTGAGTTGTATGGTAGCATGAAGATAGCACAAGTTGTGTAGCATGGCAGGCCACTCTGGTCTGTTGGACTGTTTTAGAATATCTGGCTCCATCCATGACAAGTTTCTCACTAAGCTGTCCTTCATGATCTGTCACAGGGTATTACATGGGATGGGTTAATCTTATAACATAAAAGTGGTCTTGGGGCAAACCTTGATACTTTCAAAATAACATTTTTTTAATGAATGTTTGGTGTCCCTTGAGTGGTTAAACTTCGGTCTTACAAGTATTGTACTTGGAAGCTCTCATTAAAGCAAACATTCAAGATGTAAAAACTTAAGCTTGAAAGCTTAAACGTTAAAAGAAATATCATATAAAGATATTGACCCCAAATAACCTTGACCTGTGAAATGACGTTGAAACAAAAATTTGACCCCAGAAATGAATTCCCTTTTTCAATATACATATTAGAAGTGGTATATTGAGATCTTGAGCTGTGGAGTTAAAAAGTTTTAAAAAGTAAATGAAAATTTGCATTTATTTGTCCCAATAGTGCTGAATCCTTAAACTTATACAAAAAAGTTCATGGTACATATTTGGCATGTAATGAGTTTTCAAAGAATCTTACCTTGGGGGAGTCAATAAAGACCTTCAAAGAGTTTTGCAGCAGTCTTACTGGGATGCAGGTGGTGTCGACATGTGAAGAGATCCACAGGCGGAACCCTGAGTCAGTTTGAGGTAGACCTTCATTGATTATTGTCTCTATGGCATCAAGCAGGTGTGGACTGTTGTGAGCATTATGGAGCAGCAACCACATACCCTATCAGTGGGGAAAACACTTCATATCATTTATTTGGTCAAGATATTTATTTTATTTATTTCTTAAAAAACAGAGATCACAGATTAAATTAGAAACATGAGTACTCAGATAGAGTACAAACCGAACACAATGTAAAATTAAACATTTCCTTCATATATCAGAAATGCTTACTTAATATAACTTTATCAAAATGTGTATAGAAAAACATTGAGAAAACTAAATTCCTGCTTGCATTGCAATCAATATATACTTTAAAGGATTCAGGAAAAGTGTGTGCGAAAAGAGTTTCTTAATGAACACAGTATGTACAAAAGCTTCCCAGCCGGCGGAAGGTGCGCAACCGGATGTGTTCATTAAAAGGTTGCAGCAGTGTTGAGCGCGGAATTAGAACTCCTGATACAGTGATGGTGACATTTTTTCTACCAAAGAATTATAGAGAAACACTTACGATTCCCTAACTCAGTCAATTATTAACAGATATTGCTTGAATAAAATAGTGGTCTTCATTGTGTTGATTAACAACTTCATACGAGATTTAACGTCAATTAGTTGTATATTTTTTGAGTTATCATGTTCACTGACACACACACAATAAGAGTAGTCACATAACCTCCACGAGTATGTAATACCTGGTATCGAGAATAATACAAGGAAGGATACCAAGAGGTATACCTTGAAATGAATTAATAGTGTAAGATGTTGTTTCTGGACAATCAGTTGCAAGAGCCAGAACCCTTCAACAGCTAACAAGGAAATTTAAAGCATTTATCACCTTATCTTACTATTACTTTGAGCTTGATCTGAGGTTGTGAAGCCTATTGAGTCAGGCGCAATACTTAATACAAATTATGATGAACTGCCAACTACTTCTGGTCTCCACTGTTTCAAAATGTGTATCAGTCAAATGAGTGGCTTGACCATCTAAAGCAGATCTACACAGTAGCCTCAGGGATCATATCTTATCATATCATATCTATCAACCCTCCCCTCTACAGGTCAGAACCTCCCCTCTACAGGTCAGAACCTCCCGTTCAGATGATATCTGAATTTTGCTGTATGGAACACATATATACTAAAAATTACTGAATGTTTCCTCAAAGTTTGGATTATCATAGTTTTTTAGTTAAGACAGGTAGAAGTTCCCGAGGCAAGACTTTCATGCTAATAAAATTTATTTTGTTTTGAAATGTTTTCAAATTCTGACCTCTTGCATTCCTTGTAGAATTTGTTTCTTGACAGCTCTCTCATCACCCACATTGTTGTCAGTGAGAAGGACAGTGAACGTCTTTATCTGCTTCTTGTGGGCAAAATCTTGGAACAGTCTGAGTGTCTGTTCAGTCTCATTACGAAACAGAAGCAGGATTGGAAGAGTTGGTGTGCTCTGGCGAAACACAGTGGGCAGGTCGAGACTAATGTCAGAGTTGTATCTGAGGAAATCATAAAAATAAGACAACATAGATACATGTCTCATGTATTTCATAGACTTTCATGAATTATTTTTTTTACTGTATGTTCTGTTTTCTTTTATTGGATGCTTTGTATTTCTTTAAGAATGAATAAAGTTAAGCATTTGCTACAAATATTGGTTTACTCATTCACAATTCTGATAAACTGTATTTTTTTTTTTATTATATTAGGATAAAAAAACACACGTATTTCTCATCAATCAAATTGCATAAAAACACAACAAAAAATAAAAATGTATGCATTTTCCATGACTCAATAATAAAATCTCGAAAAAATTAATAAAAGTTAAATATTAATATCTTCCTTGTACCACAAGATGCAAATGTTGATGTTAAATCAATTGTAAAAATAGAACATAAGACAATTTATCAGCTCTTACTTCTTGCCAAGGACTTGGTTAATGAAGTTTGAACTAGCCTGCAGCAGCCTATCACTACGCACAGCTCGCACAATACACAGGCGCTGCATGCCCTTGTACACATCATCCATTTTGTCTGGCAAAGGGACATACTCTGGAAGTTCACTCTCACACAAGTTACGCCACTGAGTCTCACGTCCATCTTTAGGCATCCTATCAAACATGTCTCTGAACCACTCAAAGTGAGATGCTAAGACCTGAAGAAGAAGCATTTTTACAAATGATGATTAAGATTAAGATACTGAAAATTATTACCTACAATATCATGAATGAAAGAATTAGCGATTAAAAATGCAGACTTTATTATACAGGAAGATTCAGTAGTGTAAAAAATTGATCCAGTCACAAGGTTCAAGGTATCTAAGCATCCAAACATCAACCCAACATAATTCTAAAACTGAAAGCAAACTCTCCTCTGAGGATAAAGATGCTAATATGATTGCAATGATTATTAATATTCTTAATAAAACTTTGGGAAGAGATATCGTCATTCAGCCTCTTTTCTCCTCACATGCAATAAATGGAGTCTAGTTTACAGTCCAATGGTAATCCTAGATGATAGAAATAGTTTAACCTGTCTTGGCAACCACTTGTATACGGCAACCACCTGTACGGTGGCCACTTTTGACCAAGAACCATAGAAATATTTCCCTATATATTGAACTTGTTTGTAATGCCCACTTACCCAAGATGGCCACTTTCTTCTGGTTCAATGGGTGACATGCTTATAAAGATTAATTGCATATTCACCTGATTAACTCATTCCCACATTTATTCCTAATACCACTCTACATTCAACATAGCTAGCCTTAACAAATCAAACCAAAGGTGCATGACACAGCACAAGACAACAGTACCTGTAGGTTGTGGAACTGGTCATCCGTCATCCAATCAAAAGGCTTCTTTGATTGCATGATGTGTGGATCTGGAGTTGAGGCAGACAGCAGAGCAGACATGACCACTGAACTGTAGTTAGGGGAAATAACAAACTCTCTCTCACCAGGTCCAACATTCCCTTGTGAATCTTCCACCTATTGAGATAAAAAATACAATATTTGTAGCCTTAGGATAACAAATACTGCATCCATTCAAAACACCACAGTATACTTTTAATAACAGTAATTAAATTTCTTTTCATGGATGAGAGTCTTAGAATAAGTATAATGTTTGTGGTAATCTAATCAATTTTTAAATTCTGTGAACGCCTAAGGGTATTGCTTCTTTTCTCTCGTGTAGTTTTGACATAGACCCTATAAGTAATAGCAAATTGTTCAATGTGACTTCCCTAGGCTTGCATTGTGATAAACTTGCCTATTACTATTTGTTTTCAACTGTAACTCAAGCAATCTGATGACAAGTGCCTTCTGAAGTTGGATAGCCACCACTGTAAGGTAAGCACACAGATGTTGTGATATAATAGTGTAAATCATCTAAGCTGGTAGGGGACTTATGAAAAAAAACGTTTTATTTTCACAACAGCGTTGTGTTTTGATTAATCAAGAATGCTTATGGATTGATAAAACCAAAAAGTTACTGGACTGAGATAATAAGGCAATCACCTATTATCATAGATATATTTGAGTTTGTAGCTTATTTAAGCTTAAATTACCAGTTCAACTGTAAAGGATTTCTTTAACCTACCTCAACTGCCAGCAGAAGGGCATAAATAAATCTGTCCCTCTCCAGTATACCTCTGGCAAATGTGGTAAAAGCACTGAAAGTTAGTCTGTCGATCACAGCCTTGACTGCTGACCTGAATGGTGAAACAAACAAAAATTATGACCATTTGTATCACAATCAGAGACTTCTCATAAATTTGAAAAATGACTTCCATGAAAAGACACAATTGCTAAAGTTAACAAACACTTAAAGTTTAAAATTCATGAAAATCAAATAAAAGTGTAAGGGCGCTAAAGTCAATGAATTCTAATCCCAATGAATACCTCAATTCTGCCCTCAAATGTGATGTGTTCGGTCTGTTTAAAGCAAATTGTTTTGTTGTCAAATAGCCCATGTTGTTAAGCACCCCATTAAAAGAGTAAAAAAATAATTTCCCAAAACAGCATGAAGGATTTTAATTTCAGACAAATTGCTAGAGATAGAGACAAAGAACTTGCTGCATTTCCATTCCTGAGAAAAATATTTATTTGAAAGAAATATGAAATGATGTTTGGATCACTTGCAATTTTCCACAAATCCCCAGAACAAACGCACATTTTTAGGAAAGTTTAATTCATATTCTAACCACACCAAAATCAGTTGATGTTAGTAGCAAAATATTTCAGTCTATAAAAAGCCCATTTTATTGTGGCTATTTACGCCTACATAGGATGTTACATAGAACATTTATTACCTAAAAGTAAATTTGTTTATGGATTGACACATACACTCAATTGTGTCAAAACAGTACTACCAGTTACCAGTTCCAATCAAGAAATTAACCTTCTCAGTAATAAAATGCATCAAGTCTTTTGTCTTTATTGCTCAAAGTTTGTCTGAAATTCTAAATATTTTATCAGGCATCTTTTTGTGGACACTGAGTAAGAAGTAATTACGGGTATAACAGATGTCAAAAATCAACCTAAAGAGTTTTATCTTTCAAACATAAACAGCTCCGCCCACCAACCAACAAAGTGAACAAAATACCATCGATTTCAAGGAAATGCATGAAAAACATATAAAAGTAAATCATTGATAAAGGTGCCGTTTGGTCGACTTACGAAACGGACAGAAGTTAACATTAAGTACCATAAAACATAAGTTTGAAAAAGTCTTAAGAAAAATAATGAAATGTAACAGTAATGAAAAATGTGCCATAAACAATAATGTGTGGAAAATTCAAACAGCTTTAAATGGTATGCACAGAAGAAATATTATTTCATTTATCACCAGTTTGTTTGTTGAAATATACTTTAAAGTTGAAAATGTAAGGTTATGTGAATTAGCAAAGCTTAAGTGGATTAGACATTCAATGATAATGACTACTTAATACCTCATAAAGGTATTGAGCTGGGGTTTTAGAGGGAAGGAGGGAGGGAAGATGGGAGGGTAATTCAAAACTGGAGACGGATGAAGTTGTTTTGTTTCAAAACAACAAAATGAGGTAGTGAAGGTTGTGATGTGTAGATGATGCTCTTTGACCCAGACTAATCAAAAGATATTTATTAGAAAAGGAGAAAAAATGTCTTCTGGATGTCTTTCAAAAATAAATTACTTCACATACTAATCAACATAGAAAACAAAATACCATTGTTTCGAAGGTGGCTTCTTCGCTGCCTTAATGTTTATTTAATAGAAAGTAAAACATTCTCAAATGGAGCATTAAAGTGCAGTGTATGAAAAACATATAAAAATAAATCATCGATAAAGGCGCTTTTCGCCCATGAAAGTTTCCAGTTCTAGGTGTCAATAAGTGTCCTATCAATTGTATAGGAATATAAATTAATGATAAAAATGGATAAATCACTACCAATTTAATGCTAGCAGCAGACCCTATCCCAAGCCTAACAAAAACAAGCACACTTCCCATCACTACGTAGAGTAGGCGATTGAAGTTAATAGAAAAATGGTAAGTTTTACACATCGACATGAAAAGATTGGTGAAACATTAAAAATATACAAAACAATTGTTTTTGGTAATAAAATGATGAAAAGATTGGTGAAACGTTAAAAATATACAAACCAATTATTTCTGGTAATAAAAAGAGATATATGATCTATTTAAAACTGAATTCTAAAGACCAATGAATTAGTTTTGTTTGCAAACAACAAAATGAGGAAGTGAAGAATTGTGATGATGTAGATGATGCTCTTTGACCTAGACTCATCAAGTATTTAATATAAAAGAATAAATATGCATTTCTGAATTATCCTGTGATATCGTATAAACCTATTTTTGAACTCTAATTCGTTAATGTAAATGGGTGTGTGTGAATTGTTTAGTTGCTTGTTGTTATCATTATTGTTTGAAAGCTGTGCACAGATGAAGAGATAAAGAAACAATGATTCTCGTGACATTTGTATAGGTATGGTTTGCAATTCATCAATAGAAGAAAATAAGAGGGTTACCAGTGTGAATGAGTGATGAATATATGTGATAATGATAATGAATATGATTCCAAAATATTAAGAATTAGTTCTGATATATCCGTCCCTTTGCAGAGAGATCACAATAAGGTTATTATAAGTTTAACTTATATTTATATCTCATTTTTTGGGGGTCCAAGAGCGAGGACCCCTTTCCAGCCAAATCTAGTTTCACTAAGTTTGCTCATGGTCTTTTGACTGTGACATTTTGTTAGTATTAGTCAGACTTATTCTACATAAATCAGAAAAGTTAATTTGCATTTAAAAGCTAGTTGATATAACCGAGGCTAAGAAAAGCCTTTAGTCCTTTTAAAAGGACATAACCATATTTTGGACTTCTAGAAAAAGAGTATGATACAGCATCCAACATAAGTGCAGTTGGATTACAAGTTAAAAAAATATTTGCATCTTACCAATAATTGACACTGAAATAAGATTTGATTTTTAGATAATAGAAAAGTGTCTTGCTTTAGGTCACAACACAGTCTTCATGTGAAGTTCCCTGCATCATGATTGATGATCAGAAAGCAGAATTGCTTGAAACAGGCATATTTTTCTGAATATGGGAGTAGTTTTGGCAAAGATCTATGCCCTCTCCCTCTGATGGTATTTAAATACCAAATTTAGTGTAATGACATATGCCAATAAGAACAATGTCAGAGAATTTCAATTATGTCCTACATTTACTAGACAGGTATTTCATGTTTAAAGCTCAACATGAAACATCTTGACTGAAAACATGCAGTCGCACCTCCCTGGAATCTAACCCAGGATATCGGCATGGTAAGCAGATGAGCTACTAAGCCCCTCTAAGAACTACAATAAATATAACCTTATTGAACTTACATGAACATATCTAACCATATCATATCAATCTTGATGTATGATATAATCTATGACACTGGGCACATCAGAAAATATTAAAACACATTACGATGCTTTTCTCTTTGTTTTTCATTCCAGAAAACAGTATTTTAACAAGAAAGTAGTTATCAAACACATTGTGTTAAATAAATGTGTCTCTAGTACCTTTCAGAATGAGCCACAGCTTGCTGGAAGAGAGACAAAAACTGCTTGAAGGATAGTTGGTACAAGGGATGTAACTCTCTCATATATTGGGCTGAGTCGAAACAAACAGCAGCTCTTTGAGCAATGATACGGAAACCTTCTCTGGCCTTTAAGATAGAATCTTCACTGCTCTGAACACGACATACGCTGTAAAAGATATCAACAACAAAAAGATATAAATGTTAGTCTCCTTTTTTAATACAAAACATCTTGCTTACTTTATTTGGTGTATAATTGATAAAACTAACCAGAATTATAACTAAACTACTTTCAACAATCTTAAAGGACAAATTTTTTATGATAGTCTTTTTTTTCCAAAAAAGCTGATGTAAAAATGATTACAGACAAAATAATACAGTTTTAAAGGTAAAGAGGCCATGATGTTCAGTTTTATCACTTTATTATAAAATAACAAAATAACTATGTAGCTAACATAATTTCATTGTTAACAAATGTTTTCCATAAAACTTGGTCAACTCTAAATAAAAAGGTTTCGTATCTCCTAAAGTTTTTGAAGCTTAACTTTGAAAACCTTTTTCAAACATTTGTAAACGAAAAGTGGTTGCATTTGAATTTAGTGACACACAAATTATCAACCAAATTATCTCTTTATTGGAAAAGAGCTTTAAAGAAATAAAGATTGTGCACCTTTCAAGTGTCTCATCAAAATGTTTCTTGAGTTCAGCCAAGCGTTTAGTGGCTTGCAAGTCATTCATGAGCCTGACATCACTTGACAGCTGATCTCGCATCTGTTGTTCCAATCTATCCAACATCTGGAGATTTTCTTGTTTTTCCTAAGTTGGAGTAAAATAACTAAGTGTGTTAAACAAATCTAAAAATATGCTGGATGATTAAATGACATTTGTGGTAGGCTGCAGAACGTGAGAGGTCCATGGTTCACACACCAAACAAGGGCCTGATATTGTGTAGATAAAGCTCTTTACCCATGAGGCAAGAAAATTATCAAAACCAACATTAATTTTAGGATAATTTATAAAGTTATAGAAAGTCAATATATATAAAGAGGTGAAGGTGCAGATTATGTAATACATTTAGAGAGAGTATTAACCTGTCTTAGAGCAGTCTGCTCGTTGTCCAGACGTGACTTCTCTTGTGCCATGAAGACATCCAACAGCTCCTCCTCAATGCAGGCCCGTGACTGTTGGAAGAAAGTGACCGCTGTGTATGCAGCCAATTGTACGGGCACCATGTGAGGCTCACTGGTTGTGTGCAGGTACATGCGGAATTTGGGGTCGCACTCTACCTCATGGTCAGTCACCTGAGAAAATATCAAACATATGTTTAATTTTATAGTTGATTTGGTAGTAAAGTTGTTTTCATACAAAATTTGATTTTAACAACAAAGAAATGTAATAATAAACTAACAATTTTTTTAATGGAAATGTATCTTGAATTCCTTTTTCATGATATGTTTTTTATCTTATCCACAAAGTTTCTATTCTTTATCTTTACTCCAACCAAGTTGGTAGCTAAGTTTGTAGCTGTTGTTAAAAGAAAATAACTTTGTGATGGTCTGTAAGACTCTGATAAGATCTTAACATCTTCTTTAGAACAAATTATTGCTTTTAATGTTTTCAAGATAAAAAATAAACTTACAATAACTTTGAATCGCATCTTTCCGTTAATAAAGTTAACACAGTTCTGAATTGTGTCTGTAAACCTTCTGTCCTTCATTAGAGCATCCAGGTCACAATCTGTCACCAGGAGGGGTGTACCATCTGATAGACAGTTTTCTAGTTGAGAACGGAGTTCCTGACAGGATAAAAAATACAGGTTTTAATGTGGCTCTGTGAAATTCAAAAAAAGTGCTGATATCATATAACAACTAAGGGTTGTTAGCATATAATCAATGGCAAGAGAGAGACTTGACAATAATGAAAGGGTAAGTAAAGCATTCAGAATAAACAATAAAAATTATGAATCATCAAAGACATTATCAGAAAATTAGACTAAAATGACAATGCCTGTTTGTCACCGAATATAAAAGTGTTACACACTATTGCAAAAGAAATATTGTAATAGTTTTAAGGTAACATTGTCCATCATATCTCAATTTTTGAAAATAAAGGGACAACATGATTCTCCTCGAATAGTATCTGACCTTTAAAAGTTCACTTACATGATATTTGACCTCAACAAGTTCACGTCCAGCGTAGTAAAATTTGAGCCAGTCAATGACCCTAGAGGTGGGGTCACAGATGAGTGGCCAGGCGGTGGTACTGGCTTCCTGCATAAGGAAACAAGCATTCTCCAACATGAGACGTGTGGTTGGTAGCTGCTTCCTTTGAAGTTCTAACACATCCAGCTGAGGGAAGAAATAGTTGTGGCTTTTGAGATAGAGGCAAAATATCTTTGTGAAATGGAAGAACACAAATATTATAGGAAATTAAACACAAATATACAAGATAGCACAAAAACTACATTCAATGTCAATAAATGGAAAGTTATCATGAACCTAACTAAAATGATTATAGGATCCTGAAAACGGAAGTAATTTCTCTTTAATCAACATATTGTATTGTATACAAGACTGTCACCGACATCAAACTACACTGACAGCATTATTACATACAGCTATCAGAGTTTGAAGGATATATTTATCAACTTTTATGAAATTATATTAATCTACTTTAATTACAGCTGTGTAAAGGGTCTGCTCAAATGTACAAGGAGTGAGTCACTTACTGGAGTATATAAGAACAGGATCAGCTCATGATTGCGGAACAGCTGATCTTTGTGTAGAGGCAGTCCATGATGTTCACATACCTGCATAAAGAACTCACCCATACGGCGTCTGCCAAGATAAGAAGATGATACTTAAAAAAATTAAATTTTATCACAATAAGAAAAAAGAAGAATCAAAGAACAGAAAGATTTATAAGCAATTATTGTATAGAATGCAAATTTGATGAAAGAACATTTTAATAATCAACATTGAATATTTTATTGAAGTCATTAAGATCTAAAATATCACAGAGTACACAGTTTAATTTGTGATGTTCATTTTCTTAAATCTGATTGAATAAATATTTTGTCAGAAAAAACAGCATCAACAACAAAATCACAACAACAACAAAAGAAAAACAACCTACTATAAAAAAAAAGACAAGCCAATAATAGGAAAGTTTCTATCTAGTTAAACTAATTTAATTTAGCTTTCCCTATATTTTAGGTTCAGTGCCTTGTCAGTGATCACAGGTTTTACAACCATGTTGGACCCTATAGCTATACTGATAAGTATGTAAAATGTAAGACAAACATGATGTAAATCAGACCTTTCCAAATATAAAGGTTTAAAACATGTTGTTCAAACATTCTAAAATGTGTAACAAGTGAATACAACAATTTTAACATTTTAACAAAAACGTGCCTTAAAGTTTAGACAGAATAATATTGATTATTTCTTCGTATTCATACTTGTATGGCTGCATGTATAATAAACCAAATAAATTAGTTATATCAACTTGTCTCACCTGGTATCTATGTTAACAGCACCACAGTAGGTCAGTGTAGCAGATGCAGTGATACAGTTAGCTATCAGAATCTCATTGCAGTCATTGTCCTTCACATCCTTTCTCCATGTGTGTTCTTGAGACTTCATGCTACACAAATACATGCAAACAAAATAAAATTGGCAATTACTGCATATTAAGCTTATCCTCCCCTCCCTCCTTAAATGTATGCCTTGCTCTTATCTGAAAGGTTGAAATTTGCAGTAAAATGACATACACAATGATGGAACTAAAAACGTTTCTCATAAATATATGAACAAAATAAGAAAGTCAAACCTATAAGGCAATAAAAAAAATAAAAGAAACTGTTAATCTGATTAATCTGGTTGTCTGCTCTACTTCAATATTTTATCTATTCTCCAATGTGTCCATATTATCTGAGCCAAAAATGTCTTACCCTCTTATATGTCATTCACTTATGTCTTTCTCTCTTTCCTTATTTCTTCACTAAATGATCTTTCCTTATTCATAATATAATAAAAATCAATACCAACTGTAGGGATATTTATTGCAGGTTAGTTGACACTTAGCAGAAGCAGCTTTGATTGTGCATGGTAGAATCAAATCCTGATTTTAATTCTGCCAACCCATATGTCCAAGACTATCAGACCATTCATAATGTTTTATATTGTTCTGTCCTAACTGTCTGACTACTAAACATACTCTTATGGATTCCATATCAACAGAGATGAGAGGTAAAAAAGATTTTTTCTTCTTTTTTGTTGCGAATCGTCCTTACTATATTCATAAAACTTTATTAAATCAAAAATTCTTTGTTCCTTCTTAAATAAATATTCACAAGGTATATGAAAACACTGACCTATCGACTAACTCTACAGCAGCTTTAAGACGCTCGTTCATGGACTTGAGCTCCATCTGGAGTGAGTGTTTCTCAACAACAGCCTGGTCAAACTGAGCCTGGAAAGTATTCACCTCTTGTTGCACTCTAGGCAGGTCTGCCTCTGAGAGATCCTCCTCTTCTTCTTCAACTGGAGCATCTTCTTCTGTTTCAGGCTGCATTGAGGAAAGAGAAAAGAACCATTGAGAAAGACTGGTCAAAATCAATTTGAAAAAGTTTGTAGAAACTTAGAAATTGTATATCTATCTAAATTAATCTTAAATTAAATCAAAGCAAAACATCTTTGAAAATTTATGACAAATCCTGAAAAAAAAATCTAAACGTCAAATCAGTAAGAGCTTTATTATTGTACTTACTTTAAAATGTTAGTAAGAAATATTTGTGCACATATCATTACACGCGCCCCCCCGCTAACCAATGAGCACAAACTTTAATCATGTTCTATTTAAATTCAACAAGGCATAACTCTCAATCTTCTCTGAACATTTCTTCTTTAATGTAAAAAATCGTTAATTTTTTCTGAGAGGTTTCAGCAAACTTGTTGCATGAAATTGAAAGCTTCTAGAACAACCAGGTTATCTTTGATTTCTCAATCTGTTGGTCAGTATCTGTCATTGTGATATCACAATGGTTCAATAAATCAAAGTTGAAGTTGAACTTATTAGTATTTAAAACACATCAGGGTTTTTCAAGATAACTTTAAACATTCACTTTTACATTAAAATGTCATCGGGCAAATATTACTTTTTTAGGACCGACTTTTGATAAGCGGCTAAATAAAACTATATCTGTTTTTTGGTGAAGAAATAATCTCTTTAGTTGTTCAGTAAAAATGGATTCTATAAACTTTCTATAACTTGTGACTATATGCATGCATGCTGTTTTATCTCAAGAGTACAATCAAAATGAATATTACTCAACTATCTTTTAATGAATCCTTGCAGTCCTTTTTAACAGAATCCTGACTGAGCTAATGAGAAAAAATATAACAGTTTGAAATAACTGTTCTTAAACTTAAACATTTGCTTATTTCTTTAAAATCGTTAACACAATAAAAGCTTA
>JAUUEB010488498.1:0-10799 GCA_032362205.1 Clione limacina | reverse complement strand
TCGTGGTCACTAATGCTGCCTTGGCACCAACCTGTCACAGGATCGTGGTCACTAATGCTGCCTTGGCACCAACCTGTCACAGGATCGTGGTCACTAATGCTGCCTTGGCACCAACCTGTTCAGACCTGTTGTATAGTTCTTGAAAGTTTATAATGTTCATTTCTTTTCTCATACGTTTATTTTATGTTTCAACAATTTCTTCAATTTTCAGTATGATTTTTTGAGGTTGTTTTCAATTGATGCATACATTATGTTCAATATGAGTCAGGTCATTATTTGGTTATCTCATTGACACAAACTTGTTCTCCCCAGATGACCTATCTCGTCTCCAGTCAGTTCTAGATTGTGCACAGCGACACATCCACAGTTCTTCTCAGTTATTCCGTCTTGCCCAAGATACTTTCAAAATTGCAACACCTCCTGACGGGCCCAAGTACATTCCTGCTTTGAAAGCTGCCTTTGAGCTTGGTCTTCAGGTACAAGATAGTTTACGTTTTCTAGATGGTTTGTAACTCTTGTCACCATGGTTCTGGTCTAGTGGCCAAGGAGGTCAAGGATTTTCTCACTCAGATTTCTACTTGTTAGCATTGACTCAGGCTAAATGTAACAGTAAAATTGAAAATTTAAAAAGCTACATCTAAACGTCATATAGCCAAGTTTTTCCAGTGTGTTCCAAACTGCTGATTTTTCGTAATTGAATACTTAAGTCTCTGCAGCTTTAAAATTTAGTGTTAAGGTATTGTTTTTTTTACTTGCTAGAGTCAGCACTGGTATGCCCAAGATGATTTGCCAAAAATAAAGCAGTTAGTGGGCGCTCACAAAATTCTATGTACATCGTAACCATAAACCCTGAATCTGAATTTTTGCCATCTTGGTTCCTGATTGATTGCTGCCAACTTTTAGTGCTGTTGTCAGTATATAAAAGTTTTATTATTGTTTATATTTAATTATTTGTTGTGATGTCACCAGGTATTGAGGATGACATTGATGAGTCTCAACTGGCGACGTCGTGAGATGGTGCGGTGGATAGTGACCTGTGCTACAGAAGTGGGAGTGGACGCCCTGCTCTCACTTATGCAATCCTGGTACCAGTATTTTGCTCCACTTGAGGCCTCCAGTAAGTGACAATAAACTAAGATGTTTTAGTCTTCCACTTTGATGTGTATTATACTTTAGGAGCCAATAGTGCAATGGGTAGAGTGTCTGGCTATCATGTGGATAACTGGAATTCAATTCCCAATTCCGGTAAATTCTCAGCCCTCATATTCCCAGCAGAGAATGGGTAGCTAGTCTGTTCAGACCAAGCAAAGTAAATGTCGACAAGGAAAGCAATGTCAAACTACCTCAAATGCTGTATGCCTAAAACACTGACACTACTCCTGATTACCCAACGCTTGGTAATGAGTATTGGTAACGAGTATTGGTAACTTAACTTTACTTTCAACTGTTTCAGGTTTTGATGCTGTTCTTAATTTGATACTTATAATTTGATAAAATCAAATAAGCGAAGATGGCACAAGATCATTGCGTTTTGCGTAGAGCGATTGCATTGTGAAAAGTCAAACCCACTCAGTACATATAACATATGACTATAATTGATGATGATGATGTAATACCTTATTCCATAGAAAGATGCACATGGTGGTATATGTGTAATATCTCAAAAAGTTGATTTTTTTTAATTCTTGTAAACAGAAAGGTTATTCTTCCATTTTTATGTGATTATTGACCAGAATTTAGTCTTTATGTTATTTAACAATATTATTTTGTTTATACAGTTTTTAAAGTAAAACATAAGGATAAAAAAGGTAAACATAAAATGGAAAATTACATGAGAATGTCATGAGATAAAGGTAACTTTTCTTATTTACTGAAGTGTAAACTGGCTGTTAATCAAGGTGTGTTATTGTTTCTACAGGTACAGTTGCTATGACAGTGATGTCCCCTGCCACTATGATGCAGCTCAACGCTACATTCACGCAACAGGAAGAACTAGCTGCCTGTGCAAGAACCCTAGCACTGCACTGTGCAAAGAGAGACCCACAGAATTGTGCGCTCTACGCGCTTAACTTGTGTGAAAAAGACCGCATGGCTTTTGAAATGGCTTACGAAATTGTTGTTGGTGCGGCTCCTCACATAATTAACTCGAGTCAACTGTTTAATATAGCACGCTACATGGACCAACACGGCCACCCGTCTCAGGCATTCCGCTTGGCTCTGTTAGCCATGAAAGGTTTACATGTAGCTTACAATCAGGATACTCATCCAGCTATTTCAGACATTCACTGGGCCTGTGCCCTCGCCCATTCCCTGGGTCGGCATGACCTCACCAGCATGGTCACCATCTTAGTAAAAAATGTACAGTGTGCGCCCGTCTTAGCAGATGTGTTGCGGCGGTGCACCATCACAGCTCCGGGTCTCGGCTGCGTTGACGGCAGCAAAAGACGTACTCTGAAACATCTGAGCTACGACAAAGCCCCCCTCAAACTTCTCATGGACCACACAATTTTAGCATATGTACATACAACACACTCAAAACTCTCACACATAAGTCCACGGCATTATGCAGACTTCATTGAATTTCTAACCAAAGCCCGAGAGACTTTCTTACTGGCACATGATGGTCACATTCAGTTTGCTCAGCTCATTGAGAACATGAAGTTGGTGTACAAAGGAAAGAAGAAGCTCATGTTTTTAATTCACGAAAGATTTGGTTTATAACCCAAGCATATTTAATTAGTAGTTACTTTATTTTGTTATTCATTTATGTCAGCCTTTTGTTCATGCAGTGCAGAAATGGAAGTGTCCGACGTTGTGTGCTCATCACAGTTTTATATATCAAGTTTTGAAAGATATTTTTAAATTTCTAAGGGAAAAGATAAGATATATTATTTTTTATTGTATCCTGAACGAGTCATCTAACCAATGTGATAGAAAAGAAAAACTAAACTTAAAGAACAGTGAAAGTGATACGTATAGAGTGTCGACCATTTTCTAATACCGGGTAAAACAATCAAAGACGCTCGCTCACGCTGCGCTGTTCTTTTGTTGTTGTTGTTTGTTAAGCTCTATGTTACGCTCTTGTATTTATTACGCTTTTATGTGATTTATTTCTAGATTTATTTAAAAAATGTTTGTTTGATGAAGTAAATGTATTTGTGTAGCCTTAAGTGATGTTAATGTTGACAGTTATGTATTAGCTAATGATAGGATGTTATATTTAAGATTATGTTTAGTTAATTGTGTTTGTAACTGGATCTTTATATCTTGCTCTACCGTTGATGTTGTTCATACAACTGGCTTAGATTAGGATTGCTTACATTAGCTACTGTCAGGTCATTTTGGAAGTTTTAGCCTTACATTACAAAGTTTTGGCACATATATGACTGGTGTACAATAGCTCAATAGTTGTATCTAACTGGAGAGCTGAAGGATCAATACAAGGCTAGGTCATAAATAAGATATTTTGAAATATAGAGTTTAGCACCAGGCTTGCCTGAGGCCCAGCAATAAAGCAGCACATTCAAGTTTCCACATAAGGCCTAACATGTGTTGATGGAGATGTTAACAATATCTCAATCAATGGAAGGAAGGTGTATTTTCTTAATACATTGCTGAGGAAAATGACATGAACCGATTTCTTTAGTTGTGTCTATGTTCACCATAATCTCTCAAAATGACCTCACATGAAGCTAAAGAAATATTTTACAAATTGCTCATCAAATCAAGATTATGTCAGGTTTTCTTTTTGTTTTCTTAATTAGTTGCATGTGTTTATTTTTGTGCCATACAGTATTTTCATCATAGCAATGAAAGCAATGCAGCAGATATTAATTGCGCTTGCAACGCGACCACCTTTTGCTTATACGATATTGATATTCTCAGCTTTTTTTGTCACCTTGAAATAGATAATTCTAGATTAATTCGCCTATGCATAAAGCTTGTCTTTGTTAATCCACTACAGCATTTAGATAATTGAATGTTATAAATGGTAAAAGTGTAGTTAATTGTTTCTATGGTCATTTTATGTGGCTTATAGCTGAAAGCAATGCTTTTCTTTGTTTACCATGACGCTGTCATATCTTCAATTATCTTGATAGGAGCTACTTTAGTTTGAGTTGGCTTTTCTGTGCTCAATTTTAATTTCAAGACCTCTTTTTGCCTGCAGATCTTGCATGTCATTAAGCCATCTCATTCTCTATTTCTAAGATAGTTTAATATAAGATTTGTTTAGTTGTCCAGGTAATAAAGTTCTTTCTGATATGAGATACTAGCCTTAGTATGGGCAAAGAGAAGTTACAATTTTTTTTAAAGGCATAAGCGGGTAACATTTTCATTAACACAATAATCAGTCAATTTATGTAAGTTGACTTCATCACCATTTAATTATGTTATGCAATATCATCAGAAATCATCATGTTAACAGAAAAGTTTTTGTCTTTGCAATAGAATAGAGATATTGTAGACCCAGCTGCAGCTAGCAAAATGGTTATAAATGTTAAATTGTTGTCACGAAATAATTTATGTAAATTGTTATTAGAAAAAGATTTTGTAAATTATTGTCAGATCTTGGTTTAGTAGTCGAGGCAAATTTTTAATTTAAGGAATTCAAGTCCTGTTAAAGGTCCAGCAGGTTTTGATTCTTCATCAAAGGAATAAACTTTGTCATTAAGACTTCTCAAACTTTGATCATTCAATGACATATATTAGCAAGCGGATGCCTGACGATAGATTGTATAAGATCCAACTCTTTAAAAGTTGATGACAGAATAAGATCCGACTCTTTAAAGGTGGTGATTGAATAAGATTCGTCTCTTTAAAAGTTAATGATGGAATAAGATCCAACCAACTCTTTAAAAGTTGATGATTGATTACTTTCACAGGTTGACTTTGTTTACTCGGGGGATGTAAATAAAGCTGTTTGCAACCAATTCTTTAGTCTATCTGAAGCCATTGTTCTCTTTTTCTCTTTTAGAAGTTTGCAATTTTTATCTTAAAAAATGACAACCTCCTCTCAGCCTATGAAGATATTTAAAACAAAATCATATTCACTCAATATTCAAATAAAATAAACATGGATATGATGATTCAATGCCATACTGAGTATTGATTAGTTTTTACACCAAAGTCAGCAGGGCTTCATTCCTAGCGCTTATCACTCAGCAAGTAAACAACATATAACAACTTCCATTATAGTTTTTAATTAATATGTCTTGACTGTTCGTCTTTTGAGAGTTCAATTATATGGACATCAATGTATGACACACAGTTTTAAAAAAAATTGCCTTTTAGTTTAAAGAAGTTGACCTTTTTCTGTTTAACCAACCTTCATTTTATATCTTTCCAAGTGTTGTTGCCCAAAGCCTATCTCACTATCTTTCTAATACACCAGAATATTGCATTTTATTGCTTGATGATTATCATGAGAGCTTGTTTGTGCCTTGGAAAATCTGTTAAGCATTTAAAAGAGAAAAAAACAAAACTTAGCGTGAAATTTCACTCACTTTACTGGTTGTGTTATGTAATCATTCTTGTTGTATATCAATGCAATTGTATGAAAGTGTCAAGACTGGATGATAGATTACTACATCATTTAGAGAGAGAGAGAGATAATTGAAAAATGCTGATTGTTTATTGATGCCTATTTGGTCAATACACAAGGGACAGTGACAGCCATAATTAATTCCCAATATTTGTCTTGTGTGAGAATGTATAACAACACATTTACTCATATATATATATTTACAATTAATTCTTCATAGATTGATTATTATACATTTTATGTTGTCCAGTCTGTTCTAGTCTTTACAATGTTGAGTCAGTGTTAGCATCTGATCATCTTTGTTTACAACAAATGAGAAAGTCACTTTCAAAATGATGCAAGTCAAATCTTTGGGGGAATTGAGTTGCAGCCATTGCCCTGTTCTCTAGGCACAAGAGGTACCTTAGATATACCATTTACACTGATATGACACTTAATAAACAATAACTATTAAAGTTTGTCTTCAACCCAACTAACTAACAGGTTTTATTACCAACGGAAAATAACAGCAATTTCTTTATGTATGTATAGTATCAATGAAACGCTGTTGTTTAGAAAACGTTGGCTATTTCTTAAGCCTGTTTCTAAGCAACAAGCAACCTGTTACACCAGTTACTGTAAGACGCTCTAGGTTTTATCAGACATGTGATGGAAGTGAAAAAAATTATCATATAACATTAGACATTCCTCAATGTCTTCAAAATAAGCTAGTCGTCGTTTTTAAATCCACAAACTTATGTTACTATTATATTTATCTTTTATAGGCTGACACGATGTGGTGAATAGACACTGAACATTTTACCTCACAAGTTGTGGTTGGTTTACTGTTTTCATATATAGATCATTAAGAAATAGAATTAACAAACCTGTTCAATGTTAGATTCTTACTACGTAACTTAGCAGTCTATAAGCATTATGATGTTTTCATCATTACTGTCTGTAGCTTTGTCAGTTTGTTTTGCAAGCAATAGACGAGGCTTTATGCACATTATAAAAAGAACTTTTTAACAAAAACAATTTTAATTGACTGATGTTTTAACCATTTTAGCCTACCTCAGTTTTATATGTTTTATTTTTTATAGCTCAGTTGCTTTGTTCTTCAAAATTATATCACCAAGTTATTTTTGTTTTAACTATGAATGTTTATTTTTTCAGGAAATGTAAAAAACAGTTACAACCTAGAAATAGATGTATTGTTTACTGTTTACCATAAATTCATAAAGTGGAGATATTTGTCCATGAAAAAAATGTTTCCAGTGTTTCATATAGAATAGCTATCTATTTGTGATTGGTCCCCCAATATCAAGGATGGGTGATGAAATACATGCAATGTGTAAACTTCCTTTTCTCAAACAGACTGAGACTGCTATGACTGCCATGAGCCATGACCAAGTTTTCCAAGTTTTTAGTATTTATCAATGATCCTTACACATTGAGCTTATCTTCATTGAAGCCAAAGATTTGTCTGCAGAGGGCATTAGGGTGCTTTTATCAGCTGTGTGTCTAAAATGAAATTAGATATGTATTTTATGTGAATATCACTGAATTACTTGATACTCTTATCTAATTTGAAAATGAAATCACTAACATTTTCAACATGTCTTTTTTTAACTATAGTTTTGAATTGTTTCTCGCAATTTTAATCTCAACGTCTATTTTCTTAGTTTTCTAACTTACACTGTCCTTGACCTTGACCCACATTTGTTTAGCTGACCTTTGTCTCAAACATACCTGCATCAACACAGTCAATATTATCTTTTTTGTTTTAAGATACTGGCCATTTATTTAACACAAAGAAAACATGTTTGTGATTTGATTCTCTATTTCTTATAATTCTCATCTGCTACGCTAGTTTAACAATTCTGCATTCGTTTTGTTAATTTAAGGAACTAAAAAAGATTCAATTTTTTAAGACATTCGTGCCCCATGTCATAAGGATTGACATTCTTAACAGTCATACAGTTTTGTCATTGTCACAATATTATCTTGCGTGTGATCAGACCAAGTTTAACCTGACCAATATATAACTTCCAGTGTTGTGTCCATATCCAATATGCTTTAAGCCCCCTATCAGGGCAACTGTTGGAACCATCTTATCAAATCAAGTCGCCACCATTGTATATATTATCATCATAAAAATTTATCTCAGGTAAAAATACACACAGTTTGTTTGTCTGTGTATGTAACGATATTTTAAAGATATGGCGTTATATCATCTCATAGGCTCTCATATATTTCATCTTTTTTGGATTGAATGAAGTCGTGTGAGTGAAGCAGTCTCATCTCATTTTTTATTGAATTATTTTGTATGTAAGAAATATTAAGTCAGCACAGGTTTAGAAAAGATAAAGCAATAATTTCTGCATGTAGGTTTTGAGTTTTATTTATGTCTCATTGCATTGCTTTTTTTTTTTTAAATTATTTTAGCACACGCTGCTCTGCTCAATAATTGAACCCTGCTCCTCACCACTTACCTCATCTAAATTGTGCATTCCTTGAATCAATGATATTTTATTTGGTATTTTCTCTTACTTGATATTCCGACCACCTGATTCCTCCTACTTTTTAGCCATATTTTTATGAAATTACAGTTAAAAAATATTAGAGAAAATATTCAACATAAGTCTAGTAGGTTTCAAAACCTTTTGATGTTAGTGTCACATATATGTTAAATAGGGTGCTTGTATTTGTGCAATAATAGACAGTCAGTGTTTCAGGAGTATATCATTGTCATTCTAGTTGTCTTTTCCTGGATTTTGTTTTTCTAATTAAAAGTGGCATATTGCTTGTTTTGCTCTTATATTTCAAAAGCAATAGTAATAGTTTAACAGCTCAGGTCATGTGTAGTAGTAGTTTTGATATGTTGTATGATCTGAAGAATTTCTTGGTCGAGGTCATTTTTGACCATTCAACAGTTATAGGCAATCTTATTGGTAGCTCACTAGAGGTGTTGAAAAGCAAACTCATATTTTTTTAAATTTTTATAAGCAATAGGGATTTTATAATTTCAACATTGTATATGTAAATATTTTTTATTGTGCATTTTTTCTTAAAATAAGACTGGTTTTTCTTAAGGATAGATTTTTCTGTTTGAATGATGCAATGGAGGCAATGATTCATTAGCTTAGAGGCTTTATGTTCTACCATCTTTATATATACAATATCTGCAACTAGCTCAGGGCATTGGGGTTTGATTTATACCATATTTCCAAGAGCAGAAGTCTTCTGTGTATATGACATATATTTGTATCAACCATGGCATTTCTCATTACAATTGTTCCAAAATTACAATGTTTCCATCTATCACAATATTGTATCAACCGTTTGAATATCTGCTCATTACTACAGATTGTATTATCAGCTTTAAAGCATTGAATCAAAACCATAGTTTGTGAGAGAAGTTAGTGCTTTCGTTGAGTTTTTATATACAATAGATGCGGTCTTCAACAAAAATGACTGTCAACCCCTGATTTTGTCCTTCATAAACTAAAGTAAAAAGATTTCTGTAAACGAATACAAATTCTTGACAATTTCTATTCAATAATTAAGTAGACCCGAAAATATCACAGGTATTCTTTGTACAAGGAAAAATAAGCATAATAGGAAACAGCAAAAAGACAAGATATGATCCAAAAAGACTCCAGCGATAACTTTGTTTGAAAAGTAATTGTGAAATAAGATCTTGACCCAACAGTTTTGTTGAAACCTGTATCTACTGTATGTGTTAAATAATTTCTTGCTCATTTTACCATTTTTAAAACAGTTAAGTCATATCATAGCAGGTCATTTGACAGTGAAGGGCATGATCAATATGAGAACAATATTTCTGTGTATAAATACTGTAAAAAAAAATCGATATTCTTTTTACATTAGCATGCTTAACACGGTAAAAAATGAATAATTTTCTGTAGACGCCCCACATCCTCAAACTGAGGGACCAACAACCATTGACCTATATATCCATTCCTGTTTGTTATCCACTTTGTCAAACAAACATAGCCGTCTTTTAACACGTCTACCTCATGTTATATTATATAATTTTACATACAAAGTGTGACATTTTACATACAAACAAGTTGCAATCACTAAGAAACAAGTTTTGGGAGGGGTTTTAAGATTAAATATTTGTCATATTAAGAGGATTGTGAAGAAAAGGGTAATTCTCAATGACTTCTGTATTGCATCAAATATAGATT
Organism: Clione limacina; assembly: GCA_032362205.1. Lineage (NCBI taxonomy): Eukaryota > Metazoa > Mollusca > Gastropoda > Pteropoda > Clionidae > Clione > Clione limacina. The sequence goes on along the minus strand of JAUUEB010488498.1, from coordinate 1,061 downwards.
GTATTTTGAAGCATACATGACCTTTTGGTGGATTTTCTTTCCCACTAAGTCATGTATGATGTATGAAAAAAAACGAATTTATTTGTATATCATGTGTGCATGCAACGCCAAAGTGGCAGCTCTAAAGGATTCTTTTATTTTAATCACTCAGTTTTGTTTTTTATTGCAAGCAATATACATTAAAATAAAATAACTCAAATACGTCATTATTTCTTTATGTTGGCCTTGTTTGCATGAACATGGCTGCTTTATTCAAGAATGTTTGACCAACTTTATATCTTATTTATGGTGTAAGGTATTTATAAATGTCAGTAAAGAGTGTATGATGATTGATAATGAAGAAGTTCTGTGCATGTAAACGTGCCCTGCAAGTCTGTAAGAATATTGATGTTGTTGTCTTTTTCTATTGTTATTGTTCATCTCATCATCATAAATAGTTTGTTAAAAGTCATATATTTTATTACATATTGATATGATCATTTTATGAAATTGAATATAAATCTTTACAGAATGATGTTATGGAATAAACGATTGATGATATTGACTTTTTTGTTATGGTTTTATTTTTTGAATTTGATGAAATCGAGTTAAGCTGAGAGTGCATCTTAAGACACCTATTATGTGGAGAGGTCCTCTTGAGTCTCTCCAAGTTGAATCAAAAGTTTTAAATTCTTTGAAAGAATGAGGATTGTGAACATAACAAAAAGGAGAATGTGCATGGGTGGAACTTGCTATAACCTCAAGAAGCAACTTCTCTCTGTTTTTTCTTTCTACCAACTTGGTAAGAACATTCCATGGTTCTCACTGCCAGTTACTTAACTGTGGCAATGATGACCAGTGTATCTTGATAAAGAACATTCCATGGTTCTCACTGCCAGTTACTTAACTGTGGCAATGATGACCAGTGTATCTTGATAAAGAACATTCCATGGTTCTCACTGCCAGTTACTTAACTGTGGCAATGATGACCAGTGTATCTTGATAAAGAACATTCCATGGTTCTCACTGCCAGTTACTTAACTGTGGCAATGATGACCAGTGTATCTTGATAAAGAACATTC
>JAUUEB010488487.1:0-10800 GCA_032362205.1 Clione limacina | reverse complement strand
GACAGACAGACAGACATACAGACAGACAGACAGACAGACAGACAGACAGACAGACAGACAGACAGACAGACAGACAAAGATAGAGACAGAGACAGACAGACAGACAGACAGACAGACAGACAGACAGACAGACAGACAGATAGACAGACAGACATACAGGCAGGCGGTAGGGCGGCGTGCGAAGTGTTTCGAGGGACGGGCAGGCAGGCAGGCAGGCAGGCAAAAGAGCCGGTTTTCTATTATGTCTTGTAAACATTAGTTATTTTACTCGTTATCAAGCATGTGACTTTCCCGGAAGTTCACTCCGATATTTTAACTATTTTGACAAACCGAACAAAACATAACTTGGCTGTTTGGAACATTTTAAATCTATGAATCGGATTATCTTTTCTTGAAGGCCTTTAGCTCAATATTGACATATAAAGACGCATCATTTTATTACCTAGACTCATAATGTGGAGACTACTCAGTTATAAATCCCATATAACTGAATTTTTCCAGCACCAGCAAAGGTGGAGATTGGCATTTTAATATGTGATTTGGAAGACAATTTCTCTGCTAAAATATTTCATTATATTTTTATATTGGTAAACCAGCTATACAAAATGGCGTCCGCTTTCGCATTGAGCATTACATGACGCATATCTGGCATACACTTGTTGTTTCATGAGTATGTTTTTTTTCATAAATTTGATACGATAATTACACTTCTTTCCCTTTTCTTTGTTTCAGGATACAACCACATCAACAGTGAGAACTATTTATGTGGAGATGTTAATCAATAGGAATATTTCTGTGGGAATGGATTGCTTTTTGTGTAACAAATTGTTACAGTGTTTAGTATCATCGTTTGGCATGGTAAAATATTTGAAACGGGTTCCCATCAGGTATTTCCATGTGTATGTGGTTATTTTTGATATAGTAAAAGATACAACCGTTAACCATGAATTGGTTTGTTTGTTTGTTTGGAAAAATTGCATATTATGAAAGCGAACAGAGTAGGGTTTTGCTTTGACAAAATAAAGCGTGGTCCTATGTCTAATGTAATGAGCCAATAACGGTTTGTATAGCAATGCATGTCATCAAAGATCCAACAGTACAATGCACTTAATGTTCTAGAAAAAGAAATAATTGCTTTATTATGATATCGCCACTAACGTTCGGATGAAAGGAATATGCTTCTACATAGAAACCCCCCAAAGATTTCTGGATTAATGTTGGCATCAGGGACATCATCAGAGACATCATCATATTGATACAAAACAATATCCTGTGCTTATGTTGTTTTCCTTTTTTTGGCAATGTCACAAATCTGTAGTCCAAAAATCATTCGATTTATTTCATCAATATAAATTGTTTCTATTTCCTTACTTTATATACATTTATTTTTATTTATTATGACCGGATAAAAATCGTTTTCTCCGGAACCATTTCTAGGTTTTCACATCGACGCCATCTTTTCTGTTCAAGAAAATGATTGTGTACACTTTAAAACAGTGTTACGGGCTTAATACCTAATTGATTTTTTATACAATTTTGTAGATACGTTACCATCGTTAATAATTTCTTATAATGCTAATTTCATTCAAAAGTGTGGCTTTCAAAGGTCATTAATTCACAGACGCCATCTTTACTTATAAAATAAGTACCCGTCCATAGCTTAAATGGGATAACTGGCTTAAAACATTATGGATTTTTGCTTTTGAGTTTCTATAAGTATTTTGAGTTTTAGTTTTGTTTTTTAATCAACAAAATTGCTGATCAACTTCAAAACGCCATTCTAAGTTAAGATGGCGTTTGTGAGTTATTTCCCTTTGTACGCAATATTGTTCAATTCTAAAACAGAACTTAAACTCAAAGTACTATAGAAACTCATCTGCCAAAGGTTATTAAAATCCATAATGTTTTTAGCAAGTTAGCCTATTTTAAGAACTATTATGTTATGTTGGTCAGAAAAGCAAATTTAGTGTCTTTGCAACCTAAAATAAAATATTTTCTTATATATCTGTCAAAGAAATTGATGTTTAGAAAGGCAGAATAAAGGTGTATGTTATTCAGTTTACGTGAGCTATCTTACAATGACATTCACTGCTTTTAGCTTAGAAAAAATTCCACCTGCTGAGAATGTTCTCATCACAATGAACTTGAATGATTTAATATTACAAAAAGTAAATGTAATATACATTAAGACATTATCTTTCACTGGGAACCGTACTCTAACTTCAAAGATTGACAAAAAGTGGTCATTTGTAAAAACGGTCGATTCAGCTCTCTTCACATACTTTGCAAAGGCAATATAACTTAGCTTACTTCGGAACCCCTTGATCTTTTCTTTGATGTGACTCATAGATTCAACATTTTTTGTGGTTAGCTTGAGGCACCCTTGGTTGAAAATAGGTTATAACTGTGCACATTTATATCATTTTTATAATTTCGAAGGGGGCATTCTTCCTGACCCTGTTGACGCGCCTGAAAGTGAAAAGCAATGTGTGGTAGATACACCTTATGAACTAACTATATTATAGTGGACGAGAGACAGTAGAAAAATCTAGAACAAAGATAATTATGTTACAACCGTTATGAAATGTCGATTATAGATGTCAACCACATTATGTGTGAGTCATATTGAGTTGTCAGAAAATAAAGCCTAGTACAGTGATATGACTTCTCTTGGTTAGACTAATCGGTTAGGTCAAATAAGTGGGAATTTGGTTATTGATCTCACCACAGTCCTTTTGACAGTGGGAGTTATTTTGGTAACATAGTTTAGTTTATAAGTCAGTCAAATAGTCCAATATTTCACCATTCTTAAATTAACGCCCTTAGGTAGACCTGGTAATTTAAGATTAACGATATTCTTTTTACATATCTTATAAAGGATTATAAGGATTACAAGGATTATCTCCTTAGATGTCAACTACTCGTGCTTACACCCATACTCTACATACTACATAGGGATGACTAGAAGTCCTACCTGCAAGCTTGACATTTGACAAGTTTGTAGTTTTAATTACCACGCAGAGTATATGTGTGTACAGTTAAACTAAAGCAATCCTGTGGAATATGTCTGGCGACGCGTTGCAATACCGTTGTACCCGATATCTTTCTTATTTAAATAACTTTCAACATAAACATCAATATATATTTTTCACTTAGACAACAATGCTTAGTTTTTACTTGCATATGTTTCTTTAGAGTTCTGCCTTATTTGAGCCCCTATATGGGATACACATATCTTTTGTGTCCGCATATGGAGCGGCAAGTCGGTCGTCCAAATCCCGGCTTGGTTATACATAGGACCTTAAAATACCGGATTGTATTACTTGACATTAATACATTCATACTCAGAGTGGTTAATAATTTGAAAAATTGTCAATTTCTTCTTCTTCTCGATCGTCAAATTACCAATGAGATCTTTTTACTTTATTCTTATGTAATTTCCTTGAACAAAATTGGTCTGATACTTCAGAATAAAACATCTTTTTTGACTGTATACATTTTTCCTATATATTTTTAATATTGAAAAACTTAAACATGATTGTATTACTTTAATGCAAATCATCTAAGTAATCAAACTAGAATAAAAATAACGCAAACTTAACAATAAGTGAATTTGAACTACATTAAGATATTACCCTTCACTGGGAGCGACGCTATAGTTTAAAAGATTGACAGAAATCTTGCCAGTTATTAATTCTTCTTATAAACAATCACAACTTACTCAGGTCAGATTAGTTAGCTAAACTTGTCAGTTATTATTTCTAAACCCTTTGAGAATTTGTTTGAAATCATTTCTATATAGTACTTTTATATTCAAGGTCATGAACGATTATTCATAACCATAAATAACGAAAAAAGCATTGCTTATTATGTGTAAGTTGATACTTCTTGTAATAATGTACTTTTGAAGTCAATAAATGACAAAATATGACAGATGACGTCAAACACATCTAAGTATCAATAGTATACTAGTGTATTCAACAAGCTGATTGGAAATAATAGGGGAAACTTTCGACAGATACATATTAGCAATACAGTTTGTTGATATAGGTATGATCTATATTTGCATTGGTGCTTAAAAGGTTTCATCAATAAATAGAAAAATCTTCGACTACATTGTTTGCACACTAGTTGTTCACATGAAGTCTTGAGTAAGACATCAGTATTGTACTCGGGTACCGAAATACGGATATCGTAAATGATAATCCCTACTTCCTTTGTTTGCTCATTATTTATAGAACGTACGTAAATTTGAGAAAGATCGAATACAGTGAATACTTGCTGGCCGAGTTTATCTACCCAATTAATGGTACACTCGTTAGATATCAATGAATAACTATCGATCTCGTTAAAACTCAATCGATATTTATTCATCGATTATAGTTAGGAGTAAAGGGTTGCGTAATTTTACTGATAGTTTCTTAAACAATGTTTAAACTGTGACAGGTAACAAAATAAAACAGTATGATTATATTATGGTAAACAAAGAAAACCAGGTGTACAAAGTTTGGGTAACATCAGCTGGGTTGTTCAAAAGATATAAGGACAAAGGTCAAAACCTTAATTGTGGTAGAGACTATAGTGATAATTATGTTACAATGAAGTAAAAGACTTTTAACTCTTTTGATACTTGTGTACTCTACAAAAAAAAACTGAAATGGACGACAAAATGGAAGAAAATCTGAAAAAAACGTATTTGTTATTAACTGACACAATGCTGATTATGTTCATCCTCGGTTATATCACGCTGTCCGGTTCAGTTATTGGAAGATTTGGCAATAGTTCACTGACTGGAAGTGAAATTTCTTGCCTAGACGTTTTTTTTTAGGACTCTGCCTAATTTCAGAGCTGTCATCTACGTCTTAAGATAATTTTTTTATAGACGAACTATTAACACTTTTTAAACGATCAAATTAAAAAGATTCAACCAACTACATTAATGTACCTAAAAACAAATCAGACACACAGAAGAAACTGGCAATGATGATTTTGAAGGTAATCACATCAATTGTGTCACTCTTTTTTTAGAAGAACAATACTATTTAAGAAAGATCTAAGACGCCGACCTTTTAAAAAATGTATTATTTAGAGAAAACTTTGCAAGAACAAGAAGTGTTTTTACCAAAATGACAAAGTGATTGAGCGTCAACGACCCGAAAATATATGTATACATACTCATATTTACAGTGTTAGATTTGTTTGGCAGGTGGGAAAATGTTTATAGTTTAAAATCTTCAAATCAGCTTTTTTAATGTAGAAAATTAGAGTAAAACGACCAGTTTTTAAGGTTTTTTGTTTCTGCTTTGAAAATAATTGAGTGATACACTCGATAACAAACAAAACCAGCGACTTTTTGCTCTTGTTACTTAACCATTAAACAGCTCACTAAGTCTTACCCATTGTATTTCTTTTGTCAGACATATATAAAAGTAACAGACATTTAAGAAAATAAAAACAACATTGTAGACCTGCTTTTTTATAGATTTAACAGAGATATTACACTTTGTTGAAACCAAAATGATATTTATTGATTTAAATTTAACATTTAAGAATTGATTGGACTAAGGGACACTAGATAATATTTCGAGTACAAAAGATCATACAAAAACTCTAAACAACGAGAAAACAAAAGATACACATGATATTCGGGTAAGGGACCTATTCAGCGACTGAAACAACAAATAAAACAAGAGAAATAAGATTTTCTGCAAATATAATTAATTTAAAAAGTAAATGAGATAAAAGAACAAAAGACATGTTCATATCTTTTCGAATCTTTCAATTTTTTGTCAAAACAAGTCTCAAGAAGGTTTAATCGCCACATCAATTGTTCTCTTTTCATACCATACCCAATTCCTCTTACTCTTGCCTTTCATAACAAGACGGATCCAATGTTACCTTTTGTAATAGCTGATGAGCAAAATCAACTACAAGTGCTCGCTAATGGAGTTTACATAAGTTGACTGAATGAATGCAATATGTTTTCAAAGATCTAGTAAAACAGGCTTAAAAGCATTTTTGAATGAATCTCAAGGCCATCAACTGTATTCCATTATGTGATGGAGTACGTAGATAGAGCATTTTTATAAGTATTCATTTTCGTTATTGCTTGATCTATCTTACATCTAATTCGAATTACTAATAACACCTTCCTATATTAAATAGAAACAGAGTCGTAAATGTAATGATGTGTTTAATTCCTTGTATTAATTTAGATTAAATATTTTTTTTCTGAGTAAACACAAGCTAATATGGTATATGTAAGGCAATTAGTTTTTAGTACATGTGTACCGTAAAAGTAATTATCTTTTTTTCCAGCGAAAAAAACCAAAACTAAATAAAACACAGTTTTCATTGAAGGAAGTTTAAGAGGGGCATGCTATTTTATTTGGCACAGTTACAAAGATAAAAGTGTAAGTAAGTAAAGCACAAAAGAACATAGCAATTTGACTAAGAAAGAGCAGTCTTTTTTGAAGGTTAACTCATATTGAAGGTAAAATGTGGAGTTTAACATAGCCGAGACAAGTGTGTCACGAAACACTAATCCGGCCTTTCGATATCATATATCAAACATTGTTAAACTAATTTTAACTTTGTTCTTTATTTTGTTTCGATTTCAGTAGCTATTTTTCTATAATTTTAATTGCTTCGTAGTTACGAATCGTTGATATATTTAATTATGTATTTTATGCAGGGTAAATTCAATGTTTTGCCGTTTTGAATACTACCAGTTAACATTTAACGAAAAAATCATAAATACACATGCATCTTATGAATATATTCTAACGATGGTTCCAGATTTGATAATTGACCAATTTGTTTACATCCAAAATGACGGACACTAACTATGAAAAGTATGAAACAAAACATGTCAATGCCAAATGATTCCAAGTGTACATCTTAACATTTGTTTTGTGGGTTTTGTGTTCATTTGTTAAAGTTCAAATTTGAAGATAATTTTGATGACATTTAAGATGATGTCAATGTATCTTTGAAAACAGTTTAATTTCAATACTGTGTTTACATTATTGATTTATGTTTCTCTCTCTTTGGTTCGTTTTTTTTCCAGTTAGAAGGTTGAATTAATTACAAAAAAGGCTATCACAAATGTATAGTTTACACATTTCAGATGCAATCATGGAACATGGTGTGTCTGCCATAACATACATGCTTAAAAGAGAGAGAGAGAGAGAGAGAGAGGGAGATAGATATATCGAAAACTTAAGCTTATCATTATTGATTAATCAGTCCCAATGACATTGATTCTATCTCTTAGTAATAACTAAGTTACAATGACGTCAAAGACATTACGTTTGGTTGATACGTGTCTAATATATAAAGTTGTTATCAAAATGAACGACAGACGTTTGGAGAAAATATAGTAAAATTTAATTTTCATGTTATCTGACACGATGTCGAAAACAAGCATTCGTGGTGAGATCACGCTGTCAGGCTCAATTATCCTTGAAAATTAATCAATTGTACACTGATGTGACCTTTTTGTCTAGTCGGTTGTGTTACGGTTTCTCTACTCTACCTAGGCTTACAACTTTCATATAGGAAGAGAAACCCCGTGCTCGAAGAAAATTAACATTTAGAAAGTACCAACTTATACAGATTCAACTGACTACATTAATGTAAATCACGCTGTCAGGTTCAGATATCCTTGATAATTAATCAATACAATTGTACACTGATGCGATCTTTTTGGAAAGCTTGTTCGACGTTAACCTTTACGATTTAAAAAAACAGTGACACCTTTACACAGTTTGATTTAATGAAGTCATTTGTAAGTGTCACAAGTGTTGAAAGAACTGAGTCAAAAATACCTATTAAGTTATAATATCATATTATTGGTTACATGATGGGCATACATACTCATATATAGTTCGAGTTCAGGTATATGACGAACGTAGATTAGTAATACATTATTTAACACAGAAAATGGCTTCTAAACAAAGTTAAATGAGTCTCAAAGACATTATTTTGATTCCGTAATTTGATAGAGATTATTTATACTCGATACATAGTGATTAAATGTCTAGACGAATCACATCTGGCTCTGGACAATAAAGCATTACTATATTTTAGTCCTGTCCTAAGGAAGAAGTATAAGTTGAGACTATGGACGAAGGCAAGCGGATAATATTTATTACAACCAACTATCGCAGTTATTACGAACTAACTGCCTCGTCACGTTGGCGTTACACGACTTTCTCTGAGCATTAAATCATCAGAAGAAGAAAACGTTTTCAATGCAAAAATATTATTAAAAAACACCCTCAGCAAAAATTCAGGCGTTGTGCGCCTTCGGTAATTGCGCTTCGCATCAATATCCTCAAACAGTTTGAAATTGATAAGAAAAGAAGATAGTATCTAAAGTCCAGTTATCCCCATATCATAGTTTCCAATGCATAAATATTATTAAAAAAGAATCAACCTGCACAATATTAGGCAGTTGGTGTCTTAGGTAATGACGCCAATACCCCCACAGTTTAAGAAGGACAAAGTATCCAAAGACCAATTTTCCCCTAAGTTTGTCAGTGCTAAAAAATGATTAAAGAAAGTAAAGGACTTCGCACCACTTTCCCCCAAACGATTTAAAAGCCTATGTACGCTCGTGTATTCTACAAATTGTCCAACAGTTTGAAGAAGCAGAAGAAGAAGATGTCCAACGGCTGATTTGGTCTCAAACCTTTAATGTTATGGAAAAAAGACACCTTATAAAACTCAGGCTATTGCGCCTTCGGTAATGGCTTACCACCAATATCTCACTTTTAAGAAACGTAGACACACAGCTTCATTCTACCAACAGAAGAAAAAAAAACATGCATCAGGTGACCTTGATATTAGCTCTTCGTCCAAAATAGATCCCCTATTGTAAAAACCTTCCCACTTCTAAGTGGGATGCAGCCCATATAATAACTGCTACAATGTGCGTGATCAGTATTTTTGTTTCGCCAAAATATCCCCCTCCTGTTGAAAATCTAAGCTACGCCCCTGTTTTGTAACAAATGAAGGAAACACAGATTGCTCTGTATTAAAAGCTATAAAATAGCCTCTGGGATTTATAATATCCAAATTTAATATGTAACTATTCACGTTGACTATGCAAATTTCAGTTAACATAAATGAAGTTCTGGGAAATTCCAGTTTATTTGTTTTAATTGTCAGTTGTATAACGCATGTAACGTCGGAAAAAACAAAAGTGTAATGTAAAAAATGTAAACATGAAATACAAAAGAGTTAACATAATTTTGTAATAAAAAGACTATCAAGAACTTGTTTCCATTAATTTACTTCGAAATTATCACATTGGACCTACGCGTTAGAATCCGTTTCCAATAGGATTTGCTGTATATTACATTCAATGATAATAATACAATTATTATTATCGGATCGCTGGTCACTTAATAAGACGACTACTGCAACACATAATTAATAATTAAAATATTTCTTAAAACTGTTCACAAACATTCATTTAAAAAACACAAGTCTAAAAACTCAATCATCACGTTTCCGTATAATAGTGATTCCTTTATAGATTAGTATAGGCATTAGTATCGAAACACGAATATAAAATGTAATAGTATTAACTGAGACCGATGTACATATAATCTCCTTTGTCTTGGTCTTAATTAAACCTTAAGCTATGATCATGTTTATGTAGCATTACCCGAATGAGTTCTTTGAATGTTTTATTTCAAATATTTTTCTCAAGCTACAGCTATTTTTAGAATATGACACGTCGAGATTTTGACTAAATCACAAATAAAGAGTTTCATCGGATACAATGTGTCATCATGTTTGTCATCAAAATGTGTATTTTTAGTCATACGTTGTAAATTGATCAGGAACATGATTCGTTATAGTTTGAAAATGTGATAGTGCATATAACTATTTTTTATATCACCAACAGGCTTAATTGCAGTAAGTGGATTGGGGAATAATTATTTGTTATAGGCTCACATATACATAAACAATGTTTGCTATAATTGCTGAGGAAATGAACCTACTCAGTGAGATTTTCACGGTTCAATGATAATTGTCACTGAACGTCACCACACTACAAAATGTTGTAGGCATTCAAGGGAAAAGATAAATGAAGAGAGATATGGACGGGGTAATAAAGTACAAAGAAATAACATTAAGGAAATAAGCTAGTAATGTAACGCAATATTTGTATTTAGATATTGCGAAATATATTTAATTTATATGTTTACATCTTATAACCAATAATTCGTAATTAAAATTTAAAAAAAAATAGAACAATTTGTTAATTTCCACATTATAGTTTCATGCTGTTAATCAAGAAACAACATTATCCTCAGCCTTTAATGTTATGTTTCTTATATGCATTGCCTATCACGTTATTTTACTCATACATCTGACTCTATTGAACTAGTTTTTTCAGTATTTTATCAAATTATAACTGCCTCTGTAATAGCATGAAGTGTTTAATAACTAATGGGATTTATTAAGCGTCAGCATTACATCTCTTGATAAAAAGTAAGCAACAATGTATTCAAAAGATAAATTGTGTGTAACAATATCAATGTAAACTGTCGTGTGTGATATAAACTTCTATCCAGTCATCCAACCATCCAGCCATCCAGCCATCCAGCTAGCTAGTCAGCCAGCAAGCCAACGAGCCAGCAAGCCATCTAGCCAGACATACAGACAGACGACAGACAGACAGACATACAGACATACAGACAGACAAACATACAGACATACAGACATACAGACATACAGACATACAGACATACAGACATACAGACATACAGACATACAGACATA
>JAUUEB010488476.1:0-10800 GCA_032362205.1 Clione limacina | reverse complement strand
TTTAGGTTTTGACCATTGGTCAGTTCTTGTGGTCAGTATTGTGAAAATTCCTCAATGATGCCAGAGTGGCATCAGACAGTTTTTGACTCTAGACCTATTGAACTATCAGAAAACACCAACAAAAATACTTCATACTATTTCGAGGGGCTAGACTGATTTTGGGCATTTCACTGCCGGACTATAAGGACTGCCAATATAACTGGGCAACCCAGCATAACCAGTTAAATTTATGTAATATTAATAAGGGGAGCAGCCTGAGAGGCAGCCACTTGTGTACTTCCACTTGGCCTGTCAGAGCTTAAAAAAGGATTTCACTATATGAATACCATTATCATTATTAGTATTAATTGTCAAGCATTCAAATCACTGAGAAATTTAGCTGGAAAAAGATTACAAATGCTGCGAATAAAGAAAAGCAAAACAAAAAAACATGAGAAATAGAGAAATCTCATCTTACAACCATCTGAGCCATCTGAAAACAGCAATCAATTTGTAAGACATCATGTCAAAAGTGAAAATGTACCAATAATTTTATCAGTATCTTTAAGTCTTTAGCCTGACTATACACTTATAGGAACAAATGCAATCAAGCTTAATTTATAAAAAATGAACAAAAGTCCAAAGCTAACAATGTAATGGGTTATCTCAAGACGTCATTACTTTTAATGCTTTGTTCTACATTTTTAAACTTTGCTATATCATCAGAAACCATGTCAAAACCATATGGCAATATCTTCATTTGTCCTCTAAAAAGTATAACCCTAATTCTTAAAGGTTGTTTAAGCCATTCTGAAAGTGTTTGGTCATTAAATGATATTGACTTACCCTTCACAGCACTAAGCCAATAGTTGGTTAGCACATGTTCTATCCTTGCATAACTTTCAGCTTGTATTGCATCTTTTTCCTGGAAAAATAAAAAACTTCAATCATGAATCCAAAATTATGTGACCCTCTTATCCAAGTCTTTTTTTTTAAATCTTCTATTTTGTCAGTTTGGAACTTTCCTCTAAATACTACTGCAAGACACTTCAAGTCAAAATATGTTAACGATGCACATTTGTTTCCTCTAACTACTCTGAAGTTAATTAAATCACAAAATTATGTATTGTACTTTATCAAACAATGAAAAATGCCAACAAAACATATGAAAGGAAAGTTTTATCTTCTTCAGGTTACATTAATAACTCAACTTGAGTATCTCACCAACTTCGCATCAATTTTAAAAATACTTCAAACCCAGAGTTGCAAACTCTCTGAGACAGCACCAGGGAGATTTGAGTATAAAAACAGGGAGATTTTTTTCTTCAGGCCCAAAAAATGTTAAAAATATGCTCATCGCAAGTATTCTTAGCCCTGAATCAAAACCGGGGAGATTTGAGTAAAAATAAGGGAGATTGGCCAAAATTAGTCAAAAATAAGGGAGTCTCCCAGTTTTAAGGGATGGTTGGCAACTCTACAAACCCCATTAGGATAAAAGAATTTTGAAATTCAATACATACATTAGTTAAAAAAGGGAACAATATGGATGGATTGTACAAAAAAAGGTACTTGACTGCTCTTCAGAACAAAATTGTATATAGATGCAAAATCTGTAAATAAGTAAAAAAGTAGTTAAAACTAATTTTCGATTTGACTGTGGTGAGGTTCTGTTTGTCCAGTTTGGATGTAAATAAAATAATATCCTAACAACCCTTTATATCAATGGGTAGATTGTTCAATAGGTTTGTAGTAGAAGGAAAGATGTAAAATCTATGTACATCACTGGGTGACATATTTCTCTTGTATACCTCCCCTTTGCCACCAAGTCTTTTGGTATTTTACTTGAAGTTCAGTTGCACAGTTGAAATGACAATTAATTTCTATGACCAATCTTATAGTGAAATTGTTCAACGCAAAGGATTAAACATGAATTGATAAATGGATTTTCAAAGAATTTCATCATTATACACCACAGCTCTTATCAAGCGACTGGTTTGTTTTAAAAGTACCATCTTACAAATATTATTTTGACTATGAAATAAAATTGGGATAAAACCTTTATGACAGAGTGCAATCTGAACACAGTTCTTGGATCTGTACCATGAGGGGTAAGGGAAACTTCCTTATCAGTATTGAGGTATAGATAATGACGTGTGACCATGTGACGAAATCGAACTTGCTGCTCCCACTCCAAAACATCACCTATATTATAAAGATAACAAAACAAGAGTATATAAATTATCTCTTTAAATAAAAAATACTCCAATCTCAAGTGAGAAAGAGAAAAATACCATTAAAATATGGTTGGTTATTGGTAAGAGCTCTGCATTCTTAGCTATTCAAAAAGGGTACAAAACAGGCAGGCCCAAGAAACTTTGGAGAACTTCAGAAAAAATGTGCTGACCAAATTGAGACCCTGGACCACCCACATGTTAAACAGACATGGTATTTAAGCCATCATGCCTTTCAACAAGTTTTAATCACATATAGGTATTCTTAAGACCTGTCCACATTAGAAAAAGTTTCCTGCGTCATGAATGAAATTCCGCAAGCAAAACTGCTTGAACCAGACATGATTATTTCTGAATATGAGAGTAGTTTGTTTACCCAAGCTCTACACCCTTTAATACATGTTGTTTATTTGATTCAACTTAATTTGAAAGCAATAAATTATTTTTGTTCAATTCTAAAATTTTCAAAGTAAACACTTTCTGTTGCTAAATAAATTACAAAAATTCTTTGATGCAAAAATGGTTCATTTTTCAAAAAGTTTAAGTGATTTCTTTTATTTTCACAATGAAGTTGCCTCCTCCAGAAAAACATCATCATACTTTTGAAATGTGTAATAAAATGTGTCATAAAGACACACTAAATGCCAAGAGTCAGATGAAGATTTTGTAGGAATATATCTTGAAAGAAAAAACTGCTCAGCTTCTTTATGCCAAGATCTGTTGACTAATGTCATCACAAATAGAAGAAAATTAATGTAATATTGTTATTTTATTTTATGATATACAATTTCTAAGAAGCTTAGGGTCAATCAAATTAGTTTCTTTAACTTTATGAGGACCTTTGCTGAAACTAGATCAAAAGAATTTAAGCACTTCTTTTATCTTTAGTTCGATCCTAAGATCTGCCCGCACATGTCCTTCAGGGATGCCCAAAACTTGAAGCAACAAAAAAGACTATCTGGCCACAGGCAACACCCATGAGTGACAAACTTCATGGGAGTGTAGCGAGTCTTAGAAGAACTATTGTGTTGGTGAGATTGTCAGGGCTAGTCATCTAAAAATGAATATCCAAAAAGAAGAAGATCTACCCTTGGTGTTTTAGAAAGTTATGCCAATATTATTTGAGAACATCTAACAGTGTCTAACAGCATGCCCCTGAGAAAGCATTCTTATCAAGCTATTCTGATATGCAAATCATTGGATAAGACATATATAATTTGCATGTAAATCACCAAATGCAATCAAGAATGTGTAAATTATGTTGATAAACAAACCACTTGATGCAGTTTCACACACAAGCTAAAGATAAATGTGAAATCACAGTTTTCATGATAGTGAGGCAAATAACTGGAGAGAAAAAAATGTTGCAGGTGTCTGCAGCCTAAACATGCCATGCCCAACTGGAATAGATTTTTAGACACTTTCGAGAAAAAGGTTCGGTCATGTATCAGACTCAGAAATGTCCCCCATCTCCCTTATTCCTCTCCTTAAACTTGTGACATAGGGCATTCCTGAAAGAAAATGCATTTAAAATGTATCCAATGAAGGTTTTGTCATTTTTTTGGTAATTTTCAACACAAAACAAGTCAACTTGTTTTTTTTTTCAAATTTAAACTTCAAATCATGCAACAAAACACAAGTGAGGTTGAGACTTATTTCTAACTTGTCAAATAAGTGACATTCTGCTTTTGATGATTTGCTGTGAAAAGAACTTGCATCAGCAACAAAATAACAATAATTAAAGATGTAACAAATTGTTAAATAAAAGCCCAGAAGATTCACCTTGCAAGATGCTATTTTCTGCTTCCATCTGCCAATATGTTATCCCAGATGAAGGTGGAGACAAGGATTTGCGATTATGCTGATCAAAGGGACGGATGCGGAGATGCACTGCAATATTCATAAAGTATTTCAATGATTTAAACAATTTCAATTGCCTATAAAGAATAAAATAAAAGACTTTCTATTTTCTATAATGAAGTAGAATTATTGAGTTATTACAGATGATTGATTAATTTCCTTTATATATTTACACTTTCTTTATACCTGTATCAGAAGTTACCAGATTATCATATTTGTTTTTCTTTCGTCATAACTCTAAAAAAAATTAATTTCTTATCAATTTCTAAATAATCTTAATATACTCAAGACTTTTCTGAGGTTTGAAAAGTTTAAAAAAAGTAAATACATACATGCAATGATTCAATCAAGTGACATTATAAACATACCAATTGAAAAATACAAAATTAAAAAAGAATGAAAATGATATTGTTTTTGTATCCTACCATCTTCTTTAATAGATGCATCAAATAGTTCACTAGTATCAAAGAGTCCTTCAGCCACCAAGTATGCCTCCAACTCTTTGTGAAATAATTGTACAGCACAGCCTCCCTAAGGAAAAGACAAATTACATTTCAAAGACTCATAATATTTTATAATTTAGCAGTACAAATAAAATCAATTTATAAACTATAAAAGAAGTATTTTAATGCACAGTTAAACCACATCTGGTACATGAATGAGAATGGCTATTTACTGAGTTATGCTTACCTTTATGTGATTTTGTATTGCTCTAGAGTCTTTGGCATATATAACAATTGTGTAACATGATCTTTCAATACCAAGATTCAGTTCTGACCTGTTAAATCAAATCAAAGGGAGAAAATGTAGATAAATAAAATTATTATGTAAAATCTATTTGAGATACTTAAAGACACTATGATAATATGTATGTTTACAGTAACTTTTGAGATTTTACTTGGATGAAGTCAACTTGGAGGAGAGCAAACCAAGAGAACTGAACATGCTAAACCTCAGTGTTTGAACATTTTGTTGAGTGCTTCACCCAGAGGTAAGAGACAATCTGACTTAAGAAGGTACTCAGTGTTATTGATACATGCTGCTAGAGTGACAGTTGAAAAAAATGATGTCAGACAAGTATACTGCAATACATGCATAATAAAGCCATATCTAACAGTTATTCTTGACTATGGGATGAACTTTAGTTCTTTATGAACCAATAAGAAGCCATAGCCCTAAGGCTTTTCACATATTACACTCAAGTCCTGAACCATCCTTTCCCAGCATAAACAGCTTTCTTTTTCTCATTGTGGCCGTATCACCTCTGATGTGTTTGTTGCATTATATCTGTAATTGGTTGGATACCTAGCTGACTTGTCAATGAAGCCAAAATAGGACCATCTTAACAAAAAATACAAAACATCTATCCGACAAATGCTATATGATTTTAAAGAAAGATTTCACTACCATAGAGCCTATTCTGGACACAGGTTATATTTGATGTTTAACACTTATTTTTTTACTATATCTTCAAATCCAAAAGAATTAACAAGTGTCCCCAAAATTTCTTTTATTGTTAATGAATCTGCTAAAAACAAAGCTTCATCAATTTTTTTCTAATAACATTTTCTTCATGTCACAAAAAAAGAAAATATTGTTTGGTTATTTGATACATAGGTAGAGAAAATATATCACAGTCACTTACGCCTTCTGAAAATGGTCAATCTGATAAGGATCACTTGTATGAAAAAAATGCCCTGGAGACTTGATACTTTCAAACACAATCTGATCATGCTGCTGGACCTACAAGAAAATGAATTGAACTGAATTTGTACAGTCATATATTTTTTAATATATTTATAGATACTGTAAGCTTAACAATATACATACAATTTGGAACTTTAATTGCAAGTTGCTTGGTTTCCTCTTCGACTGCTATTTTCCTTGTGTGAAATCTGCATGTTTTTGTAGTCTAACTAAAACACACAAATAATCTAATCTCTTTGGACGGAGATTTTGTGATCTCAGCGATTACGTGTGTTGGGTATAAGACATCTACTGCTACTTTAAGGAACAAAATTCATAGTTACAGTATAAAAAAGAAGGGTTGAATCAATCACTTTTCTGGAAAGTTTGCTTGATCAAAGGTGCACTTTGAGTTAAAGTCTGCAAAGAGGATAAAATACTCAAAATTGATTTCACTAAAAAGTATAATTTTTATGTTTAATTTGAAATATGGCAAACTTTGGGGTTTCATTTTCTTTATAAATATAAGTCTTTACTTACTTCATCTCCTTCTGATTTCACCTTATATCTAGGTAGAATTTTGAACTGAGCATTTTTTGCGTTGAATTCAACCAATGATATCTGAAAATTAGGAATTAAATCAAATGAATTTACATTATCTCATTAAATTGTGGATAACGAGGAACACATCATAGAAAATATACTTGGTATTAGTTTAAAATACATATCTTTTGTACCACCTACCAAAGCAACAGGTCTACCTACCTTGTCTCAGAGTTGAAGTCGTTCAAGTCAGTTCACAAAGATATCTGCTTGGTCCTTCTTTCAAGGATCCACATCAGCTTAGGCAGGCTTTCAAAACTAACAGTCTGAAGAAGCACCTGTTTATGATATTGTCTGGCAGGTCGGCTAAAGTCAGGTAAGCTTCTTAAAATTTCTGTGGATGTGTCAGTCAGTGTAAAATCTCCCTCCACAAACATTGAGTATGTAATGATCACAGCATGATAGTGCTTGGTTGCCTGCAGGCATTCCAGGACTATACCGAGGTCTGACACTTCCATGTTCATACTAAAAGTAGAAATTGCAAAAGCACAGCTGGCCTCCTTCACAATGTAACTATTTACACCAACACTGTAACCCCAACCAAACTAGCACCTCTTTGCACAGATCCATATGGCCTAGAGTTGTGCTCAATGAGTAATTTAATTCCAACATCTGTGGTATAAACAGGAAATTCAGAACACTCTAGCCCCAGTGTTATATAAATGCCCCCATAAATGTTATGTGCTACAAGCCACTCCTGACCAGTTTCCCCAAAAATACAAAATTAATTATTTCCTCATAACTCTACTTCCCATTGTCTTACTTCCATTATTTTGGTGTCTTTACCCATGTTTTCAGGGTCAGTCAGTTAATGCAAATAAAAAGTCTTATTAAAAATCTTTCAACCACATTCAAAATATGAAAAAATCAAATCGGGACGCCAATTTTTATTTAGTTTGTATTAAATTAACTTCAACATAATGCAATAAAGGTATGTACATATAAATGTATGTTTATACTGTACAGGGGTGGCAGAAGCACGGGGGCGAAAAATGCCTTTTTGTTGGGGGAAAAAAGACATGTTTTCCGCATAAAAGAGCATTTCGAAGCGTTCAAAGGGGCATTTTCTCGTCCAAAACGGCATTTTCATCCAGAAAAAGGCATTTATAAGCGGCGAAAAGTGCCCTATCCCTCCGAAAAAGTGCCCTTAAAAAAGTTGCCCCCCTGCCCTAAAAGTGTTCCGCCACCCCTGATACTGTATTGACCTCACTGATAATAGTAGCCTTCTGATCAAAACAATCTTTCAAAATGAAGGTATTTTATAAGTTTCAAAATACACATGAGAGATACACCAAGGACATTTACATTGGATTTAGGTCAGGAAATGTTCCTCAGTAATTTATTGACTTATATAGGAAAATACTTGCGTCAGACTCCCAAACCCTAATATAATTTTGGGCGGCTCCTTCTGAGTTTTTGTCTGATTTCAATAAAAATGGTACCAAAATGCTCAGGAAACTATCTTGCATCCTATCAGGTGGAGTCCTTTTTTATTTGAAAGGTCACCCTTTTAAAGCCCACCCCTATTGTAAAGAATAACAATTTATTTTGAAAAACACAAGTGGGGGAGGAAATAAAAGGTGCACCTTCATGTTGTTTTTGTTTATCTTGCTTGTGCTTGCTGAGCTCATCAGAACGAACTTGTCAGTGAAAGTGTGCTTCAACTGAAACATATTGAATATAAAGGGTTTCGAATTAACATTAATAACAATGTAGTTAAAACAATAATATTTTACAAAGAGAGTATATTGTAAAAGCATATTTCATATCAATTATATTTTCACGGGTTACTTGATTTGAATTTGAAATACCCACTGAAAATGACTTTAGTTCTGAAAAAGTAAATCACCTTATGAAGCTACAAACAATTGCAAAAGCTCATTGGTATGGGAATTTATCAAACACATATGAAGCTTCAACAAATAATAACCGATTAAATTTGTTCTGTTTTCCAAGAACTGTGATACCTGGTCTTAGGAAAATGTTAATGATTACAGTCATTTGTTTTCTCAGCTTACACACACGATAAATCTAATAACAATATCTATCTGATTTGAATAGTAGTATCACCAGAGACCAATGTTTAGCTCAAGAGAACCACTTAAAGGTATACAAAAAATAACAGGATCCATATGGTACATAATTTAGTAAATGTTAAAACAGTCATCACCTGTACAACATCACCGTATTTCACTTTTTTTCCATCTTGCCTTGCTTGCTCTGCTAAGTTATCTTTCCTCTCAGCTTCAGATGCCATCTGTTTAACATTTTAAAGAAATCAATTACTTAAAAAGTATAATAGCAAAGTTATGCAGATGAATAAAGTCTAGACTCAAGTTTATTTTATCTTGACCGAATATATTGGAACAAAGTTAGTCAAAATATCTCAAGATTCAAAGAACAAGTAAGTAATGTGAATAGTTTTAACACTTAAATCCTGATGGAACCTTAACTTTCAAAAGTGGGTACAATTTGGGGAATCCAGGGATTTTTTCAAAAATGCTGTCATCTTGCAATTAAGTAATTAGGCCTTACAAAAAATCAATGAATATGGACCTTTTATGCTGAAATGTGAACCAAGGGGGAAAATATTTTTGGAGGGCAATGATAAGCAAAGAAAAGCAATCCTATGCATCACTCATAAAAAGCACAACAGTAATTCCAGGCATCTCCGACCATGACTGTATCATAATTGATTCTGATATACATCCCCGAACCATCAAAACTAAAAGCAGAAAATGTTCATCTTCAAAAAGGCTAACTGGGAAGCCTTAATGAAAGGCTGCGACGACATCTCAAAAGCCATTCAAACCAAATATGAGTCAGGAGATTGTATGGACAAACTGTGGGATTACTTTAAAGAAACTTTAAACAAAGTTATTTCCTCACATATTCCATCAAAAATTATAAGTGTTAGGAATAATCTACCCTGGGTAAATAAAGACCTAAAAAAGCTTGTCCGCAAAAAGTCCAAACTTCATCGTCAAGCAAAAATATCCAAAGACTGGACCAAATTTATTGACTTCCAGAAGAAATGTAAAACAGCCTTCAGAAGAGCTGAATGGGACTACATCAACAATGACATAAAAAAAGGGCTCAATGAAAATAACTCCAAGCCGTTTTGGTGTTACATTAAGTAAAAAAAGAAGGATAATGTAGGCGTCTCACCTCTAAAAGACAAGGGACAGATACACAGTGAGAGCAAAACAAAGACTGAAATACTCCTGAAGCAGTTCAGCTCAGTATTCACCAAAGCAAAGACAAAGACGATGCCCCCTGTCAAACTAAATATCCAAGAAAGTGTCCAGGACATCAAAGTTGATGCAAAAGGTGTAAGGAAACTACTCCAAGAGATTAAACCACACAAAGCCAAAGGACCTGATAACCTTCCAAACTTGGTCCTCAACCAATGTGCCAGCAACTTAGCACCAGGTATAAGTCTACTATTCCAAAAATCGTTAGACGGTGGTATACTACCAAAGGACTGGACTGATGCAAACATCTCCCCTGTCTATAAGAAAGGAGACCGCCACGCTGCTGAGAACTACAGACCAGTGTCGCTGACCTCAGTACTCTCCAAAACACTTGAACATATCGTCTGCCATAAAATGCACAAACACTTTGACAAGCATAACGTCCTCACAAATGTCAACCATGGGTTCAGGGCAGGGTTTTCGTGCGAAACACAACTCACAATCACCATTGACAACTTGGCCAAAAGCTTGGATGAAGGGCACCAGATTGACGTCGCCATATTAGACTTTAGTAAGGCCTTCGATGTCGTCCCACATGACAAGCTATTGCATAAACTAGACTCCTATGGAATAAGAGGGACTCTACACACATGGATCTCTGCCTTTCTATGCAATCGTCATATGCGTGTTATCGTTGAAGGTGAGGCTTCTTCTGAGGCAACAGTAGACTCTGGGGTCCCCCAAGGAACAGTCCTTGGTCCCCTCTTGTTTCTTTGTCATATAAATGACCTCCCTGATTGTGTCTCATCATGTGTCAGACTTTTTGCAGACGATTGTCTACTGTTCCGAACTGTAAAATCCCAAGAAGATCGTCAAGCACTACAGAATGACCTACATCACCTTGAGTCCTGGGCATCAGACTGGGGAATGCGCTTCAACGCAAGCAAGTGCTATATATTATCTATAAACAATAAGATTAGCTCATATTATCAGCTCAATGACACATTTCTAAAAACAGTAGACAAAAACCCATATCTCGGACTCCTTATCTCTAAAGATTTGAAGTGGGCCGCCCATATCGACAAGATAACAAAAAGAGCCAGCTCAACCCTTGGCTTTATCAAAAGAAACTTAAGCCAATGCTCCAAAGACTGTAAAAAGACTGCCTACATAGCACTAGTACGATCAACACTAGAGTATGGGTCTTCTGTATGGGATCCCCACCTCCAAAAGGACATAAACAAACT
>JAUUEB010488465.1:257-10800 GCA_032362205.1 Clione limacina | reverse complement strand
TTGTGAAAATATGCTGTTAGCTATGAATGTTAGGTGTGAGACTGTTTTTATCTTCCTGTAACGCGCTTTGAGCTTGGTCCCGCTGAGGAAAAGCGCAATATAAATGAAATTATTAGTATTATTATTATTTGCATGGTAATGTGAAAGTGGTATGTGTCATTTTAAGCAGTTATCAACCATAAAATATGTTTTTAGTTACATCTCTTTTCATGGCGCAAACTTAAGCTTTTATTCAAAGGGATTATAACATTTTCAAACAAATAATTTATAAAATATGGCTTTCCCTTTAAATCTTAATTCAAAGAGGAAAGAAGTTTTGTAAATCTTTCATATGCCTATTTATTCCCCAGGGGGCGTTCGTGGCGGTTGTGTTTTGCTATCTTAACAGAGAGGTGAGAGAGATGGTGATGGCTCCGGACTGTGCTTCAGCTTCTATACCCCTGTACCTAGTCATTCTTTGTTTTTAGATATTATATAGTAATAGTTGTTATTTGTTCATGTTTCTTATTCAAACAGCTCTTTCATGAACAGTTAAAGAAATGTAAACAATTGTTTTCACTTGCTTTTCAACCTTTAAAGTTTTTAAAAAATTGATATTATCGTTTTAACATAATTTATCAGAACTATCAGCTGTAATTTCAAAATTATTTTTATTAACTTTGCAGTTTGAAATAAGAAACAATGTTCAAATGATGAAACACTTTGCTCCCTATGAATGTATTTAATTTGTAAACGGTTGTTTAATTACCATGATAGCTACTTTTAGATATTTAAGAAAAAAATAATAAAGAATGAAGTAGTTCAATATGATACATCTCCATGACGGACATGACATATGTCAGAAAGGTTAGGGGTCGATCTTTGATTTTCGTAATTGTATCTTTGAATCGTTGTATTAATGTTGCGAAATTGGTTACATATGAAAAGGTATAAAATAGTAAAGTAATAGCCCTTTTTATAGTTTTGTTAGAAAACCCCGGATTTGAGTACTTTTTAATGTATTTGAATATATGCAGACAATTATAGCTTTGTACAATAGCGACTGAAGGTACTACTGTTAGTTGATGACTTTTCAAAATCTGAGGAAAATAAAACCTTGTTTCAGTATTTTATTTCAAATTATGTTATAATGAAATATTGATATAATGTTTATATTATGTCTACTAAACTCTCATACTTTCATGATATATAAATATAATCTGTTTATATTTCTCTTTCAATCTCTTTTAAAAGACATTTAAGCAAAGGTAATAACTTTAAATTCCCTATTAAATGCTCTCCCTAGCTAGATCTCGCTATATTTCATTATATATACAGTCAAACTTGCTTTAAAGATAACATATATTTTTTTAAAACTGGCATAACGACCAAATGTCTTGTTTGACCATATCTATAATCATTTCGCTCTATAATTGTCTTCTCTAAAGACCACTTCCCTATGGAGACCCTTTGTCCGATTTTAATTGGTTGTCTTTATAAATAACTTTGACTGTATTATAATTGTTATTTTGTATTGACACAAAATAACAAATCTGAAATGATGTCAATTTGTGCACATTTGTAAACAGTGTTATTGTGCTACTTGTTGTCTTGTGCAGTTGTGAACCCCTACATATTGTATCTTCCCAATTGTCCTTTTTTGTTTTTAAAACATATCCTCATGTTTTCCTTTTAAATGTTTCCACACTACCAGTGCTAAATCAAGTAGAAGTACAAGAAAGTTATTTACTTGATATAGTAATTACGCAGTAAGCAGTTTGTAAATAATGAACTTACATTACAATCAATTTAATTCAGAGAAAGTCCGTCATTCGAATTATGGGCCCTTAATCTAGAGAAAAGTGCCCTAAGTTTAATTTGCATTGTAAGATTTTTCATTGGTCCAACAAGGTGTTCTCGTTTAAGCATTTCATTGGTCCAGCAATATGTCATCGCTCCGTCGCATTAGTAAGAACGTAAGATATCAGTCATTGGTGAATCGATGCATCATGTCTTTTTAATTGGTCTGGCAAGGAAATGTAACCTTGCATTATTCTTTTTGAATAACCCTACGAAGTTAGATCTGTCTTTTTACTCTAGCTTTTCTCTACTTTAGTTCATCTAAATCTTGACTTCTGTTGTTATTCTACTTATGCTCTGATTATTGTTGATGTGTTATGTTTGGTTCTTGTTTTAACCGTTTCTTTAGATGTCCGTCGTTCTCTCTAGTTATTGCCTTATAATCAGTCATTACTCGGATGGAAGGAATTAATGTAATGGGTAATGGGCTATTGTATTAATTTGTTGATGCAAAACGTAGTAACCAATATGTTTCAAATGAAACACTTGGATATATCAAAGCTATTATAAATGCACGATACAGGTAACTATGTTTCTATAATTTGTTTTTTTTTTCGTTTTCCCTTTCGTTTCATATTGATACGGTGCAGTCAATTTCTTTCGTTTTGAAAATTGTTTCACGACACATAACAAAGGTGTCTTGTTTGAGTTATGTTGTGGCTCATATATTTAAAATTGTTATATATTTACCTACGTGCCATCTACATTCGTTAAAGTGCTTTGTTTAAAAGGTATTTTAGGAGTTTATTTTATTGTATATGTGTTATGCGTTTTCAAAATTATCTTTGATTTGTACAATATTATCATTACCTCCGGACTGTAGTTGTTAGTAGTACAGAACGGCACAAGCAGATACCATAACAATAAACTTTGATTTATATGTTTTAATCATGCGGTATGTGTAATTCACTTCAATGGTGTTGAAAAAAATATTTGAAAATATTTCTTAAATTATTACATAGTTTTATTATTTATTTGATGAACATTCTTATTCGTCATCTTTATATGTTTGTCTATGACGACAGGTAAATGTTGCAATGATAAACCTTATCGAAAACTCGAGTCTACACACTCGTGTGGTACCTATAAACAGAAGTATTTCTTGTGCTAACTGTATGGATACGTTCATCGTGTTGATAGATTAAAAAGATTGCTTTCGCTGTAAGAAAAATTACAGTCGTCACTCGTTTCACAACGGATAAACAGTAATTCTAATTATATGATCTGTTAGCTATGTAGTATGTATCCGCTAGCTCAATAGGTAGGCAACGGATTACTAATCAGAATCGACGGAGTTTGAATCTCAGTTCAAGCAACTTGTTCTTAATTCTTAAAATGTCCCTTCTAAGCTAACAGTTTCTAAAAGACACAATTCCCGTTATCAATAATGCATTTTAAGCTTATGGGGAACTTGTTCTTTGGATAATTTCTTCTTTTTCTGATGAGCTCATTCTAAGAAAAAGACTGGTAACAGTCTTTTCTTTGTATCAGAATGTTATTTTTTGAATTGTCGTTCTGCCACTTTTGAATATGTGTGATGATAAAACTGCAGGACCAGTCACCGTAGCGACCAAAACGACGAATTGAGATAGAATTTGAGATCGATATTCAAGTTATAACATATATCATTCTTACACAGATCGTTATGTCATTCTGTTACAGTAGCCCAAACCAAGAAGTCACTTTGGCACGATTTTCCTTTCTTCTCGATTTATATTACATTTCTCTTAATTTTGCACATTTTTCAAGTTGTTTCAATTCCCTAGAGCTAAAAACCCCTATTTAAATTATAACTTTCAAGGAAAACATGAAAGTCAAATTCATAAAATATGCAAGATTGAAATAAGTACGTTTACATTGCAACGAAATATATACAACACGTATTTCTCATATCAGATTAAATGATTTGGAAGTTATTTTTGTTCACTGTACATGATAACATATTGAGCATTTCTTTGTTACTATAATATATTAACCCTCTTTTTATTCGTTCCAGGTTCAGGGGCAGCTCAAGTCCTGCTTCTTGAGGCTAAGCCGAAGTGGCGGCCGTACAACTGGAGGTGATTTTACCAGAGGCACTTCCGTAACCGGCGCAACCTCCCAATACATCACTGACGCGAATCGTACACGAAGTTCATATACCGGGAATGGTGATAAGGCCAGCATACCCCTCAGGCCCATATATTGTCAAAAGAATCAAAACGATTACAGTCAAGATCCGACCAATGGTGCCCTCCAGCCTATCACTGAGAGGACAGAGGATTCATGTCCCCTTACTACACAGTCAAACTTGGGATATTGAACCCTAAAAAGGTCAACCTACATGTACTTTGGTTACCTTTTACTCAGAGATTATGACGTAACCATATATCTTTAGTAAGAAGTGTTTGGGTAATCAAACTTGGTGTTGACAGGCTGGTGGTCTGTAGGATAAACTATTTGTGGTATTGTAATGCTGAAAACGAAGCTGTGTTAGAATCTTTAACTAAGCTGACTTTGTCTAGCAACCTTTAACTACAGTTGTTAAAACAGGACATTTTGGAATGTGGCGACACCTAATAAACAACAAAATATATCAAAATCTTCCAGCCTTGTAAATCATCGTTTTCCTCTTTTATGTATCTCAAGGGTTTGATTTTGTCATCATTATCGAACCCTTCAGAATATTGCTGTCAGTCAGCGACTGAGGTTTAAGGATCAAACTTGCGCGTCAACAAATATCAAAACAATAATGGATTATTTTGAAGCAATGATCTCATAGCGGAGTTTTGATTTGTTATATTTCATACACACAACAGTCACAAGTGTTAATCTCGTCTAACATTTGTTGAATGATTGTTCTCGTTAGGATTATGAATATAAGGCTCTTCTTTTGTGACTTGTATGGAATCAACTACATTATACATTATACATTATACATACATGGTGACATTGTCTAGCTGTTAATGGAATTGTTATCGAAAGTGTTCGGGTTCGGAAATATATTTGTCAATGATAATTGCATCTGGTCAGGAAATTTGCAAAAAATCCTTACTCAACCAATGTGACAACGGTAACTAAAGGCAGCGAAGGAAAATAAGACGATTACTCATGAGATGAATCGACAAAATATTTCTTCTGAGAAAGTTGAGAAGATTAACTATGTCTGACGTGTATATATATACTTGCGTCAGATTATAATTACTTGCGTCAGAGAAAAATCAGTTATTGGTAGCGGAATGTGTTTAAAATGAATTCTTAAAGACAAAAACATATTATTATCATTGTCATTTATAGGTTAACGGCCATTTTGAATTAGCAAATCGCTTATATACGATTTAGATATATTTCACTCAAATATTCATGCAAAGTAAAAACACACTACTTGTTTATTCAAAACTGATTATTGCACTAAAAAAGACAAATGAACACCAGTCGTTAATAGTTTGCTTGATAACTTAACTAACTTACTTTCATGGAACAGATGTTCACTTGACATAATAGTTATTTACTTTAGATTACTTTGATTTTTTGGTTTGTCAATATGTAACAGTCTGCTTATGAATATGTATAACGGTGTCCTCACAACGTGCAATCAAGCTATAGTATTAGCACATTTTCATTATTATGTTCGCCAGGTCAAAAAGTAGTACTTTGTTTGCTGGATTCCTGCTAGTGGAAACTTAGTTTTAGTACCAGGCGGTTAATCGATTGGTAAAATATTGTTCCTAATCCTGTCAAATACTGAAATGCATTAAATGTACCATAGGGAGGTTGCTCGATCGAAAAAAGCTGTGACGTCATTCGTCCGCTTTTGTAGGACGTTTCTCCCGACACTCGTGATTCGCGCTTTTATGCACCACCCCATTCATCTCTTTGGGTTTCCAAGATATCATTATTTACCAAACAGGGCATTGCATATTCTAGTTAATCAAAAGGAAAATACAAATTGAATGACGTTCATGAAAACTCCTTTTGACTGAAAATTGGTTATTCAAGATACTAAAAACAGACTATATAAATAGTAATTATGCTACAGACACTGTAAGGGGGTGCATGGAGAAGGAATAATGGTGACAATGTGTGTGGGGAAGAAGAGGACCCTACTCGTACAAAATCGCACGAAAAAGTCAAAGGTCACATCCGTTTCATAGAAATTGTGTACAAATTTCATACTTTTTCAGGGTTATTGAGTACTTGTCGGACGAAAAAGTCAAAGGTCACATCCGTTTCATAGAAATTGTGTGCACATTTCATTCATGTTGTTGTCCGTCGTGAACGACAGCTGAGTTCGAGTTGCATGAAAAAGGTTAAAAGTTACATCCGTGAACAATTGTATCCAATCACACGAGCAATAATGATAAAAACGTAGGTGTAAAGATTGCCCTACATAGGTGTAAAGATTACCCTACAGATGGCCCTACAGTCGCCTTATACGACAAACATTTTTTGATCGAGCAAGCACCCTTAACCGTATTGCATCCTAATGATAGTATTCTAAAAAGCCGGAACTATTTCAAGAAAAAGTGCATTTGTATTTTACTTATTTTTATAGTACAACCACCTTAGATATGTTAATGTTAAGTGTATTGTTTTATAATTCATTATATTGTTGGAACATACATTAGTTTAATAACTACATCATAATTAAAACATACTAATTGCATGTAGTTATATTTTATAGAATATTCGAGTTGGAACCTCGCAAAAAATTTATGTTTGCAGTCCGGCAACTCGGGATTTATTATTGTACTTTGTAAGTACTAGCAGTTTTGCATTGTTCCAACTTTCAATGGGGCATATTCGCTATTTCTTTTAAAAATCGCGAAAAAAAACATGCGCACCACGCTACAAAATACCTGAATATAATGTATGTTGTTTTCCTTCACCCTATCGATTTGTTTTAAGTCGTCATTCATTCATTGTCCTGAAGTTTGATTTGTTGAGATTCATATTCATCATCATAATCAACTTCCATTTGGTCTCCTGAAGTGTTGTGAATTTACACAAATATGTATATATCATTCAAGTAAAATATATACTCTTGACATGTATTTTTGTAAATATTATCATATACCGTTCCCTTGTTCTATATTTCATTACCATCACGTACCGTACCGACAATGGCACAAGTGTAAAGGTAGGGGAATGTTTCAGTTGATACTATTGTTGATCCCAAACTTTATATAACTTCTCAATGTTGCTGAGTTCATCATCATCATATGTAAACTTTTGACTTATTGAAATTGATACTAAAGATTTTATTTTTTCGATAATAATCAATGCAGGTTGTGTACGATGTACTACCTTGTTGCACATATAACTTCCTCATTGTCATAACCAATAAAGTAATTGAAACAAACACATAATTCACTTTATTTGTTCAAATTCAAAGTAACCTTTAAGATTAATGTGGCTCGTCTTTAAACGGCCATAAAGCGATAAACAGGAGAGTGCAGTATAGTAAGTTAAGTTACCCTCATTCATTTATGAGCGTTTTTTAATCAGAAATAGCGCCCTGATTCTTTAGGCATACGACGTTTGAGGTAGTTTGCCTTTGCTTTCATCGCCAAAAATACTTCACTAGGGCTGTACATACTATAGTCCGTTCCACAACTTTTGAACCGTTACAGGTAAAGCTTGATAAATTGAATCTCTCGGTCATCTTCCACTTTTACATTCTCCATTTTTATAGAAAACGTTATCTTAAATTATACTTCCTGCTTCCTTGTTTCTTGTTAACACAATATATCGAGAGTTTCTGAGAAAACGGTGCTAATTGTGGAGTTGGCAAAATAAATGGCGACTTAAAGAGGTTGTTGACAGCGTAACAGCAATGATCAAAATCTTATAAAAGAAAGACCTGTTTTAATTTATTTAAGATAAGAGTTCCTTGATCCCTTGATGATATTGTAGATACCATTTTTACGAAGGAAAATAATGCGCAGTGTGTTAATGTTTGAATAAGTTAAATCATTTCCCTAGCAAGAAGTTTAATTTCCAAGCACAAACTGCGCTGTGATTTGCACGACTTTAATTCCATCTATATAACACGGTTACATAACTTGCAACAGTTCGTCCGATGATGAATATATAGTTTTAGGAATAAGACTTTTAATAGAGGTGGGATAATGTGAAAGGTTACCTCTTCTGTTAAGTAATAAATCTCAGATTTCATGAAAAAAAGATTAACGAGGGCTAAACCAATCTAAGCAATGGGGTACATTTATCCAGAAAAGAAAAACAACTGCCATGTTCGACATTTGATGTTACCAGAAACAAAACAATAGGGGTCCGAATAAGACAGTGCGAATATATTTGGATGGGGAGATAATAGTTCTTAACGGTGACGCCATATAGAAAAATGGAACAGAAATTACTAAATTACCATATCTTAACACGGTTGATAAAATGTTCCTAAATAAAGCATGAGCATAACCAAAAAAATTCAAAACATACTGTAAGATGTTTCAAGCCAATGTCACCCCCCTTGTTATGAAAATAAAGGAAAGCGAGGTATCTGTGTCTATCAAAAGAAGGAAACAAAGAGTGTTGGTGTGCATACAAGTAGATAAACAGACATTCAATTCTATCATCAGAAAAAAAACTTTAGTCTTCTAAAACTCTCATGGAATCAACAATTTTTGTTCAAATCAAAAATGCCTTTGGAATTCTCATATTTTGCTTAGGGGACCCAACTTGGTAACATATAAGGCCAATTCTCTTATTATTAACTTAATGACACTCAAAACAAAAATGTGTCAATTTTGAAGAAATGCCAAAAAACTCAGAGGGCTCCTCATTCCCCAGACTTTAACCCTTTAGCCTTTTTTCTTTTGGAGTTTTCTCAAGGAAAAATTTACAGCAACACACCGACTTCAATTTACGAAGTCAATCAATCCAATTTTATCGCAGCAATACTGGGTCAAGTTTATTCTCATTTATGTCTTCATCTTCATTGTCTGCACACAGGAAGTCTTGAAGACAATAATATTTTACTCGGGTGCCGAAATACAGTTATCGTAAATGATAGAAAATCCTTATTTTCTTAGTTTACTTATAATTTATTCAACGTAAATTTGTAATGCAATCCACAATAAGGAATAAACTGAATACATCCTGGCTGAGTTTCTATACCAAATTGATTGCTAACTTGTTTGATATCGACCGATATTCTTTCATCGACATCAAACTCGAGTGCCATAAATTTGGTATAGAAATAAGCCAGAAAGTATTCGCTATACATGTTATGAAATGTCTGTTTTGGGTTTTGTAGATGAGGTTTAGGTTGTAACGGGAAGGGCTACTCTGAAACCAATAAAAGGTTATTATTGCGCAAGAAGAATGAGCGAAGAAACGAGTATACTAAGAGTGGTTACTGATCATCAACACAACTCGGTAAAGAAACTAAGAAATTGCAATCAATAATTGCACTAGCATTACTGTTAGTCAATCACGACAGTTGTTAGTTTAGTAGTAGGGTATGACAATATATTTGATTGACGAGCTTTATGGATCTGGAACCAGGTTAGATAATTATAATAATTAGTTTGGATCATAAGAGAAAGCGAGAGAGAGAGAGAGAGAGAGAGAGTGAGAGAGAGAGAGAGAGAGAGAGAGTGTGAGAGAGAGAGAGTGAGAGAGAGAGTGAGAGAGTGAGAGAGAGAGAGAGAGCTAATCGTATATAACGTGATAACGATAGTAATACTTAATCTATTTCATAATCGCTGAACCCAGGTTAGAAATTATCGGGTTGAACAAGAACAAATCTGACCTTAAATAAATGTCTTTAATTGTCCCACTGAGAAAAAAATTTGTTTTTGTTGCACTTTTCTCCTAAACGGCTTGGAATTGATGGACAATTTCTTGCATGCGTTTTTTCTTTGAAGTAACATTTTCTTTCCCCAAGGTATTTTGTTAACAAAAACGTGAGTTTGTAAAGCATTTCGTTAATGTTACAAATATTATCTTAGACCCGTCAGAATGATAATGTGACACAATGTCGCGAGCGTTAATCCTATCAAAATGTTTTCAATGGAAAGGAAATATCAATTACATTGTATTTTGTTCGATGGCGTCGGCCGTTTGATGGCCAGAGGTATCGGCTTAACAAAGACATACTAATTATAATTAAGTGTTATCCTTACAAACTAACAATAAGAGGATTAAGTATCAGTCTGTTGTATTGACGCCACGTTAGTTGAGTTTCCCTGTAATTGACATGTATACCTGCCCCCCCCCCTTATTCCCCGAGGTGTAATTGATTACCTAGACTATCATCAAGTGAAAAGATTAATGTGACATATTATCAAAGCATGCGACTATTTGTCTAGAGTCTTTTGTACATATTTTCTGTAGACATATTTTTTGATGTCCTATCATGACAACGTTATACACCTTGGTAACTACCTGAGGTCGTATGATAGGACATTTTCCCCTCAATAGAAATTGAAAAGACGTACAGTTCATAGTAACAAATGTGCGCACCCCTCTTTCAAAGTTCATGCTCATGAGAAAGTAGAAAAAATATGCGATTTCATTTGCACGGCTTTTCTCCTAATTTCTTGAGTATAAGATGTTCCTCGTTGGAAGGTTTTTTCAAATATAAGTGTTTAGAAGGTTTATATACTTATATTTTTGAATGTCTGTTACAATTATGTATAAATATTTATTTAACTTAAAAGTGGGGGTACATTTCTTATCTCCTTCTGACTTTAATTATAAA
>JAUUEB010488454.1:0-10801 GCA_032362205.1 Clione limacina | reverse complement strand
GAAGGAAGGAAGGAAGGAAGGAAGGAAGGAAGGAAGGAAGGAAGGAAGGAAGGAAGGAAGGAAGGAAGGAAGGAAGACAGAAATGAAGACAGAAATTAAAGAAAGAAGAAACACAGTAAGGAATAAAGGAAAAGGGAATACAAAAGTGTGTCATAAAACAAGGTGAACGCAACTGGCTGAAACAATGACTTTATCGGGCACTAACAGTATGAATTCAATTGGGGCAGATTAAGTCGTTAATAAACACACACACTTGAAACTAAAACCAGTTAAATCAAGTGCAAGTCTGAGAGAGCGCTGAATAATCTCACTAGAAAAGATAACAAGGTTATAGATAGCAAAAAATGGCTTTTTAAGAAATAAGTAATCGATTTACCACTTTTCGGTACCATTTGTTTGGTTTGATATTCATTTTTTATTATTTTTATTTTTCGCCTGCCTTTGTATCTGACTATAACTACAACTATCCGGATTTATGAATGATCTATGATAAGTAGGCTTTTATAATTAATGTAGAAAGAAAATTGATTTTGGAAAATTACGTCGGAAATTGGGATTCAACCCTGCAACTGCCCAACCTCAAATGGACATTCATAATTATGCTGATCTTCCATCTGAATAAATTTGACACTCTAGTTAAGAAATAGAACACAACTTTTTATACTGCTGATTGGTGCTTGAATAATCGATATTATATCAAAACGGGATCAAATAAAACATCTAATATGAAGAAAACTCAACAATAAATAATCAGAAAATATCGCTTGATCCCGATGTACGCAGTTCTGCTCCTTATTGTGTTCTTTCCGTAATAAGTGGTGATTTCGTTTTAGATTTTGGAGTTATCTTTGCTTGGACAAGTTCATTTCCGGGAGCGGCAATTTGAAGCATCGGACGATATGTCAAGGTCGTAAGATAAAGGACACATGTTCTCCCCGTAAGATGTAAAGAGCTATACAAAACATTTTCGAATTGCTATTTACGATTGTAAAAAATCTAACAGGGCGGGGGGCCCAACAATGACGTGATGCATTATGTTTTATTACTTAAAAGATCTGTAAATTGTTCTATAGTGTACTTTATTTTCTATAAGTGACTGAAGTAACCGGTCTTACCCGGTAGATCTACATAATAAGATTGAAAATATGTTTGTGGCTGGCTGAAATATGTGTATGCAATGGGATTACAGCCACAGTTTTGACTCAATCGACATACAACTTTAGTAATGTGTTTGTATATAAGCTTTTGATGCAACTTGGTTGACTGTAAGAAATGTTATTATAGCTGTTTTAGTTGGGTTTTTTTTAATATATCCTCAGTAAACGCGCCATGAGTCTAAACTTCAATATGAACAAACATGCACCATCTCTCGGATGCATTAAATCCCCCGACAGTACCTGCAATAAACACAATTTTTTGTCTCTTAATGTATTAATAGGCGATCTAAACATCAGTTGATAAATTAGTTAATTATAATACATGTTTTTATCGTATTCGTAAATTTTTCTTTCTACCTATATCTTCTTCATCTTTATTCTTCGGCGGTTTCTAAGAACCTTAGTATTGACATTTTTGTTTTCTTTCAACTTTCACCCAGACAGAGTGCTCGTGTCTCGGACTAGGTCTGTTCAGTACAGGACTCGTGGTCAATTTTAGTCAACTTTACTCAAGTTCATTCAGCTTTTTGGCGTTCAGAAAGAAATGAATATACTTGACTTTATTTAAATATTAAACCAAGTGAACACCACTACTATTATGGCTTGACGTAGCAGTTAAAACATAAGTTATATTCTAACGAGTGTCTTCCCACGTTTTTATTCGATTCTACAATTAAATTGTACCAAAGGCCTGGTTCGAGGATTTTCGGCTATATTTTGGGTTTAAAAAAACAAAATTACACACACCAATCTGGCGGACAAATTTTAGATTTACCGACCCGCCAGGGCCAAATTATATCCGCAGGAGAAGTTTAACTTTCTAGAGGGTCAATCAGATAAATGTAGCAATTAAAAAGATAACATATATTCATAGACTATCTTATTGATCGTACACAGCCCGACTTTATATGGAAAACATCTCTCTGGCTTATAAGGCTAAGACGGGCAGATCGAAGATAATTCATAATCAAGAGGACATAAAAATGTTATAACATACAAGAGTATTTTAGCTTAATTTGCATGAGCAGATTCCTCTTATGTAATGCTTTTCTGAAGCAATGTATTTTAAGTACTGTATATAATTAATATTATATTAGCATTTGGGTTTGAAGTCAGGTTTTTAGGTCATATATATATATATAAAAGTTTGGGATTTTCTTCATGATTTTTTCCCCTATTTTAGAGAGATGCCTTGGAAATATCGAAATAGCAGATTGAAAAAAAGTCTTTCAATCTGTATATTTCGAATATTTGGAAATAATAGATATACAAATTATAAAATATATCACGTATGCAAGAAGAGGTGGGGGACCATGGCATGATAAAAAATCATTGTATTATTTGGTGAGATGTCTGTTGTATAAAAGCCTGAACGATCATTCCTTAAAAATAATCATGACATTTTTGGTAAGTTGATGACATGCTGAATTTCTGTCCCCTATTAGTTTCTTGAAACATCGCATGGATTACATGATTTGTTTAGAAATATAATCCTCAATACATTGACTAGAAGAACGAAGTGGTAGATATTGAATACGGTACCGGTGCGTTTTTGTTTTGTTATGAAGATAATCTTATGATTACGTAAATACCAATCATAAAGGATTGTTGCACTACCTAATAAACCTATACAGACAACAAACAATGTCCTGATCACCTAATGAGACAACAAACATGCATATTGACATCCACGAACACGCACATTATCTACCCTGTTTATAGATAAAATAGTCTGAAATCCAGAAGGAGACGAGTTCTAATCGAAGAGGTCACACGTTTTGATCCTAAATCTACATCGATCATGTGAGATAGGGTCCGAAAGGAAACCTGACCCTCAGTATTACGCTAGACATTTCTTTCCCTCACACGCGCCTCTGACTTGCCTGATTTATTTGTTAGGTTAGAGAGGTTAACGGCTTTGTCCCGTTATCAACATTCTCTAGCTAGCAGTGAAAATAGTTGATCGAATTATATTTTTAAAATTCAGAATGTTACAAACCTTTGCTTATCAATATAACAATACCGAAAAGGACGTATCGAAGTCTCAGGGTAACATTGAAGATAGTGAGACTTAAAGTTCAAGGCCTGAGATATAAAATACTCCCAAATTTTAAAAGATATGGATCATAAAAAGTACATTGGTTCAATTGCAAATTTATCTTGTTGATAGACAGCAATTTCCTTTACTGTTTTATTTTCATTTTTAAAATCGTTAAATAAACGAGTAAAAATGGTAAGGAATATTGATCAACGAAAAACGCCTAAAATCGAAAACACCCTGAATTATACCAGACAGTAAGCTCTCCTTTGCACAATGACTATCTGTTTTGATAATCTAAAGTGTCATACTTATACGACCACTCATTACATAAGCGCAATAATACCACAAAAACAAACTTAACATCCTTCACTTAATTAGATCTTCTTGACAATGTCTTGTACCTGCTATAGATAGCGGATATAATTTAATTTAGGGCAGGGAATCAATAAGGAATTTACATCTCAGGAAAAATTGGAACCTTGCAGAAAATAAGGGGTAAAAACGACCGGGTTGTTATTGACCGCAGTTATTCTAGCGATACAAATAGAAGACTAGAGCTCTTATCAGAGGCCAGTGAAGCAATTCAGATTGGACCGACTTGCGTCAGTAGATACAGGTCATGAGATGTACCGCTCCTTCCATATTGTTCTCTAATTATTTAATACCCGCTAATGAAACCTTATCCGGCTAATTTATACAGGCTTTGTTTGTGCTAGTAGATCTCGTGTGAGACGGAAGTGTGATTTACTAGAGACAGAAGAGCATATTCTCGTCTGCGCGGATGGTAAAAGAAGATCCACTTCCTGCTGAAAATTTAATTCTTCCGGACCAGAGAGTTTCTTTAGAAATCGTTGTACACGATCAGCCATTTTCTGATGCCCCCATCTGTTCACTAGCGTTCTGCATAACAGCAGACAATCAGTTGTTGCATGGGTAAACATAAGATTGATTCAATCCAAATGAGATGACTGATAAGACTAAATAGAGTGTCGGTGAAATTCTTACTTCTATTAGTCTTAGAAAAGTCACTTATTTTTCCTGTAAGTTCGTATCTTTCTCAAGACTAGCTATAAATATATTGGTAACATTTAAGACAATTATAAATGGGATTTTCTTTTTTAAAACTTCCCATCTCTAACTCTCCTCTCTCATTCTTTACGCCTATCACAGGGGAAACTTTCCAATCAACTTATAAAGTCATCAAGTGGCAGCAAATATAACATTGGACGAGTAAAATAACAATTATATTATTATTTTTTAAATGTTAATTAATTTTTCTTTTCATATTTGTTTGAATGAGGTTGATTCATGGTGAATGTAAGAGCTGCATAACTTCCTAACGTGACAGTGAAGTTAAATTCAACTCTGCCATTACCTGAGCTGTTTTCACGACCATGACCAATGCATGGTCGTGAAAACAGCTCAGGTAATGGCAGATTTGAATTTAACTTCGTACGTGACCCTTCGTGAATCGACCCCATTTAAGTATTTTTGCTTGAGATTGTGGGCCAATTTTAGTAATGTACGAACCAATTATATTATATTAAAATAAAAGGTCATAATATAATATCAATCTGCACACTTCATGAAATGAACACGATGAATACAATGAATAATATGCGTAAAAATATAGGACATTTGAAGCACTAATTAGCCTGACATGAGTGTTGTCGTTTGTCTTTACTTAGAAGGTACGTCATAGCGTTAAAAAAAATTCTTAACTCACCTGTTTATATGTCAAGCAACGACATGTACATTTCCCTCACTTGGTTAGTTATCTTGCTTCAAAACCAATCTGTAGAAAATGAAAAATGACAATTTTTTTAAAATTAACGACGGACAAATAAAAATAAAAACAATAAATTATTTTGAAAAATTAGAATAAACAAAATCTGTTAACAATTTTACCGCTAACAGATGTTTAAAGATCTCAAATGAAATGTTTATAATTAGTAAGTTCGTAAGCAGACGGTTTCAGAGTCGGTCAATGAACCATCCACTGGGATGTTATCCGATTTCGTCTTCAGTTAGTTCTCTTAAGGAAATATGATAATTATATTTGCCAATGGTTTATCACAGTGACAAAGTTTTACAAACCATCTACATAAAATCTCCAGACTATACAAAATGATATAAAAGAACCCCGCCCATAACTCAACTAGGAAATTTAATAGTGACTATTGGATTCTACACAGATGACTCATGAAGTGAAATAGGACATACATATCTTTAGAATTATAGATGATACAAACGATATGATAATATACAAAAGTCTCCCAGGGGGCGTGTAAGTGCAGACGATTTAGTTAACGGTGTAAAGCATGAAATTTACGGTCTCTCTGGGTCTTCATGAATATTGATATGATGAACATTTTTAA
This sequence comes from Clione limacina, assembly GCA_032362205.1. Taxonomy (NCBI): domain Eukaryota; kingdom Metazoa; phylum Mollusca; class Gastropoda; order Pteropoda; family Clionidae; genus Clione; species Clione limacina. The sequence continues at coordinate 5,225 of JAUUEB010488454.1, read as the reverse complement.
ATAGATTCTGAACATTGGCAATAACTATGAGAGGTCATATGGAAAATTCACTTTTTTGGTCCACGTGAATCTCAAATCAAGACTGATTCAGATTAAGTGTTGTGAAAAAAGTGCTTAAAAACTTCCTAGTGAATATTTTGTGATAAAGAGCCAGACTTACAGTTAGGTACATAAAGTTCAATATTACTACATTAAATTTCCGTCACACCTTATATCTTACCGTCTTGAGTTATAGACATTTACGGACGACAGTAGTATAATATGATGGCATCTACATAAACTGCCTCGTGACAGGTCACACACTTAACGGGCGCTATCCTTTGTCAGTAAGGCTTTTATGTAGGTCATACGGATGGAAAATGACGCTGATCGCACTGCTACAATATGATGAAAAAGATGACATAAACCTTTTATATTCAACTAGTGATCAGCAAACATGCAAACCTGGGTGCATTTAATGGGGGGGAAAAAGACATGATATTGTATATAACTTAACATTTTCCAAGCTATAACGTCAATAGGCTACTTTTATAACAATTTTCAAGTATGACGTTATGGTAGTAAGAAACTAGTGTGACCTTCTACCAGAAACTTAAAATTACAGTTGTTGCGAGCGGGAACTGGCACAGTGTTTATGAGTGGCAGTCGTTCGAATCACACTTCTGTTTGCATTTTTGCATGTTCGAGAAAAATATTATTTGATGATGAAAAAAGTCCTTCTTTATTCCTTAATAATGTACGGTTTTGACAACAAGAAGAATTGAGATGAAACATCCAACGAAACAGGGGCTCATGTCAATATGTTGAAGAAGAAGATAAAATCAATTAACTGCTATGTAAGGTGATCACACTCATCAAGCACAGCGAGTTATTACATTTTCACGAAGCATGTGAGAGAGGATCCAATAATTAACATGGGGGGGGGAGGGGTAAGGTCAACAAGATCCTTTACTCGCCGATAGCAATTATAAGTGATTAAATTAATTTTCATTTATATAGCACATAACAGAACACAACCTCTGTCGGTAAAATATACTTGGCGACATAGCCAATGGATTTAAAGACCATCGACTCCTGTAACCCCGCGGACTTAAACAGTCCTGTTTCATTTTTTCAACCATGGTGGACACATGACATTTTCAAATTTGTTTCTAGTTTTGTTCTTTCGCTGTCAAGTCAAGTCAAAAGATGATAATTTTGGTTAGTGAACTGCTTTACACACTCATGTTTTTATTAAACACTTTTATGTTTCTCCTCCCCCAAACGACGACGTTATCCATCTTCATAAGGTTTTCTTGTAATTGGTTCTGCTAGAACGGTATGTAAAAACCCTAAAGTTGCCCATTCAATCCAAAGGCCTGGGTAGAGTAGTGAAAAAACATCGTCAATGACGCCAAAGATGGTTTTATCCACAATTTTGAATCAAACCTGGCTAAATGTTTCGATAGTTTTCAACTGTTTATCCTTCCCATCGATGTACGGTGTGAATCAAGTGATTGAATCAGTTATAGAAATTCAACAAAACCTTTAAAAATGTTACTGAAGAATACAGGTAGTTCAACACAATTATCTGCTGAACTTTGGGTCTATTTAATGCGTTGATTATAATTCATTTAGATAAAAAATCGTATTCAAAATCAAACGAGATGAGTTCACTGATATTTAAACATTCTAGCTATACGTAAATAAACGCCTTTAGGAATGGAATATCAATGAGGAGTGTACGACACGGGACATTCTAGGCGTTAATATAGAAAGAAAGTTAAATATAAGAAACCAAAAAGAAAGGATCTAAATAAAGTAACATTTCAAAATAAAATTCAAAATCTGTTTGTTTATTCATGTGTTTATTTGTGGCTTGAATATTTCTGTGTATGCAATGAGATTACAGACACAGTTTTGACTCAATCGACCTGACATTTTAGCAACATGTTCGTAGATATAACCAGATGTGTAGTTAAGCTTTTGTGGTAATTCTGTCGAGTTTTGCCATTCTGTCGACTGTAAAAAAGTTAAAGTTACTGTAAAATACCATTATGGTATTATAACTTGTAGTGTTATAATTGTATATATACAGAATCTCTGATGATGTTAAGTCTTCCATCTAGACGAAATAAAACTTCATATGAATTGATTAGCCACCTATAAGCTTGACTTGTTGGTAGACCTTCTATTGGTAAAAAAAAGTCATTAGCTTTTTAGTTTTTACTATCTTTTCTCTTAAAAAACGCACCAAAAATCTCAATTTCAATATGAACGAACATGAACCATATCCAGAAGTACTTATAAAAGAACACACTATTATCTCTCTCTCGTAATAGACGATGTAAACACCAGCTGATAAAAATAGTAAATACATAATACAGGTTGTTTTAAAACTATGGTTTTTAAAAGCGGCGGTGGGGCATATTGGCGCATTATATATAGAGGGAGACAGAAGACTACATGGTGATTAAAAAGTAAACCCGCTAGATAAGTATATGAATGAATAAAGAGTAACTACAAAATTATATAAAAACTTCCGGTGTTAGATAAGAGTGGAGGAAATTCCTTTTTCTAGTCGAAATGGGAACTCAGTAAAAAGTACTTTCAAAACCAGAAACTTTACGGTTGCTGTGTTTTCTGATCGTTACAGTCATAATCTCTTGATCGTCACGTCTGAAATTCTCTGCCCCTACATAATAAAAATGAAAATATCTTTGATTGTGGCTGAAAAGTGTGTATGTAATGGGAGTACAGTCGCAGTTTTGACTCAATCAACCTGAAACTTTATCAATGTATTTGTATATATAAACAGATGTGCAGTTAACTTTTGGTGTAATTTGGTTGACTATAAGTATAAGAAACGTTTTACCTATTTTTAGTTTTTACTATATATTCTCAGTAACCGCGCCATGAATCTAAACTTCCAATATGAACAAACATGTACAATCTTCCGGATGCACTTAATACTAGGACCGCACATTAATGAACTTAAATTTTCTCTTTCTCTGTAAATAGAAGATGTAAAGACCAGCTGATTAATTAGTTAAATAATATACAGGTTGTTTTGAAACTACCGGGTAAGAGTGGGTACTTCAGTCACTGATGTTAAATATATTTCTGCCGGGCAAGGAAATGTATTGATGAATGACGGTGTTCACGGTTGTTTATTAACTAGACATGAGAAGCTTTCGTAAGGATAATAGAATTACAAATGAGCATTATTGGCGTTGATTGTAAGCTTAAACATCTACCGAGAAGGAACCACGTGAAAGGGAAAACATATACATGAAAACGTTTTATTATTGAACGATTTTCTGTGTTTGATAGCTAAGCTGAAACGAGTCCGAAAATGAATGATGTCCACCTGTTTACGTCATAAATTACCCTTGTGTTGAGATAAATAACTGAACGACAACTTCACTAAAAGTAACTTTCAAATCGTTCTTCCTTTCTCCCAACGGCAAATTGAACAGTTTATGTGTAATGATTGGTAGACAATTCGATAGACTGTTTTCGTTAGATTGTGTCGGTTGGTTTAGATGTTTGTTTGATCATGTTAGTTGACCTGCGGGTAACATTGATGACTTCATTCATTTTCTATGATAAGTTTGTATGTCGTTTGTTCAACAATCATCATTACACCTTCTTAGACCTGGCCTTAAGCTTACGTTGTTAGGCAAGGTTTAAAGGGGGATTAAAATGGACATGCCACTTGCTGGGTAACTTCTCCTGTCGCCGTTTTTGCCCAGTGGCAGTCAAACAATATGTTTGTACAGGTATATTAGAAATTCTTAAAAGCAATAAGCATCATTATATGTCATTAGTATCATCATTATCACATAGTCAGTTTCATCACAACATTTCAATTTAATTAGTAATCTAATTCTTCTAATTCGTTTTTAGATGTACTGATTATCTTGTTAATAAGTTATCTGAATGTCATTTAATTTTCATTGTGTTAACAGAAACAAAGTCCACAATTCAAACAGATTGTTCTAAAAAAGATAATCATTATGATATTTAACGAAATAAATTTTCTTTTTTCTTTGTCAATTTCAAATGATTTTTATATGTTCGTTTCTGATTAAAGATCCGTTCCTTTTTAACTTAGAACTGTACTTTTTTTCGTTGTGTGGAATATTTTCCTTTTGAGCATTTATCAAATTCTATATGTATAACTCATTCAAACTGCAAAAACGAATTCATCAAACAAGAAATTTGAAGTTTGTTTAGTTAAGACTCATGGCAATTCTTCTAATTCAGTTTTTATGGACTGATTATCTTGTTATTAAAGACATAATCAGTACATGAAAAAACTGAATTAGAAGAATTCATTTCATTAAGTTAACGAAAATAATTAAATGAAAGCCGATTGGTCAATACCCAATAGGAAGCTATTGCAACGATTCCACACAATGAGAAGTAACGGAATTTGTTCAGAAAAGAACATTTGAAAATTACTTAAGCAATGAATGATTCAAACTTTCTTCGGCGAGGCGTTCGGACTCGAATGATACACGATTTGGTTTAATGGTCAACGAAATGCAAAACTAATTCATCGAAACGATGATCAAACAATATATTCCAGGTCTGTTCAGTTTAGACTCCGGCCAACTGGTAGCTTTTTGAGGATCAATACCAAGAAAGTATAAATTATGTTAATCGTTGCTAACACTGCTCTTTCAGAGTTGAATAAAAAGTGTTTTTTGCTTTACTGTTTATGTCAACTTTGGTGCTTAAAGGTGAAACTCGTTAAAGCTTTGTTTGAGAGACACACTTCATTGGACACCTGGTTATTGACTCATATAAGTTATAATATAGTCAACTTCCTGTAGCACATAGATCAGCACATGTTAGTTCCGATAGTTTTCAATCAACTCATTGTACCTCCGAACATAAACAACGATTATCGTCAGAGAAAAACACAAATCAAAGCATGACAACGTCGTTATAAATAAGAAATGTTCACCTTTAATCTGCATTGTATTATTTCAAAATAACGCACATAAATGAATAAATATGATGTACATAAACCGCACTCCATCAAACGCTGCCGGTGGGTATATTATGTCTAAAGTTAAACTTCTGCACGGTGTTGAACTTGAAAAGAATTCGACAATTAATGAGGGGCAGACATCACTTTGAAATGTTTGTGCCGCCGGGATGTTGAATGTTGAAATAAGTGCAACTTTGTAAACATTTGCGATGACAGAGGCGTGTCTTTTGGTGATTATGCGAGG